>PITA01014488.1:0-53439 GCA_004023965.1 Spilogale gracilis | reverse complement strand
AAGTATAGTAATAAAATATCCCAAATGTGAATATCAGGCACAGTGCTCCCAGTGGCCACCAACCACACTGCCTGCCAGGGAGTCTCTGGACTTGCCTCCATCTCCTGGGGTCCTGCTTCCAGCCTGGTCCTATCCCACTTTCAAGTCTTCTCTCCACCCCTTATCCAAAACCCCAGACGTCCATTTCCAGCCCTTTGGAGAAAGTAAAAATCAGTGAGCATCACTATAACTTTTCCACCCATGATAGTCACCCTTTTGCTTTTCTTACTTTGTTAGTAAGTAAAGCACCTTATCGTTAGGAATTTTTTTTTTCAGAAGCCTAAGATGAATTCTGCCATTGTTCTTAGTGGGATGGAAGGCTCCAGTGTCATTTTTTTAAAGGTGAATCCAAAATTCTTCTAAAATTTTTCCTAATGACATTCCCAAGAGCATCCATGGCCCTCATCCCTCCATGGTATTTATAGCATCCCAGCTCTCAAATGATGGTCTGTGAGGCTTAGCTCTAAACCGTAGGATGCTGGTGCATGGTGCCACTTGCTTCATGCACTTGTCTATGTCCTCCTCCCACTGGTCATCTATCACCCAGGGGGTACATAAAAGAACTGTAAAAATGAAAACTCTAGGCAGCCTATTGAATTTTTATTGAAATTGTGGAATATAAAATCTGGTAGGGATGATGAAAATTTTATACAGATCTAACTTCTCATTTTCACAGAAAGAAAAGAGCAGTTCAGAGAAGTCAATGAAAGGGCAGGGGAATGGGGAACTCAAGAGCTAGGATCCAGCTCAGAAGATCTATAGCCTTGTCAAAGCCACTTCACTTCTCGAGCCTTCAGTCTGTCCATCCGTCCATCTAACAGGAACCAATACCTTTGAGCTAGACATAATGCACAGTGGAATTTAGGATTCAGGAGGATTAAACAGAAAACATACACACAACGTATCTCCTAACTTCAAGTTAGTGTATACAATAACTCCTTTTGGGGATTTAATTTGAGATCAGAAATCTTTCTCAGCCAAAATCACAAACAACAGAAAGTGAAAATCAACAAATAGGACTACATCAAACTCAAAAGATTTTACATGGCAAAAAAAAAAAAAATGAAGACAACCTAACAATGGTAAAAAAAAAAAATTTGCAAATCATATATCAGATAAGGGGTTAATATCCAAAATATATATCAGCCCAACAAAAAAAATTTAATAAGCATAAGAATTAAACAGACATTTTTCCAAAGGGGACATCAAAATGGTCAATAGACACAGAAGAAGATGCTCTACATCACTAATCATCAAGGAAATGCAAATAAAAATCACAATGGGCTATCACCTCACAGCTGTTAGAATGGCTCTCATCAAGACAACAAGAGACAACAGGTGCCAGTGAGGATGTGCCGAAAAGGGAATCCTTATATATATTGTTAGTGAGAATGTAAGTTGGTCCAACCATTATGGAAAAAGATATGGAGGTACCTCAAAAAATTAAATATTGATCTACCATGCAATCCAGCAATTCCACTTCTAGATATACACCCAAAGGAAATGAAGACAGGATTACAATGAGATATCTGTCCTCCCATGTTTATCGTAGCATTATTCACAACAGCCAAGACATGGAAACAACCTAAATGCCCATCAGTGGATAAAGGTGGTACATATATACAATGGAATATTATTAATCCATGAGAAAGAAAGAAATGCTGCCATTTGTGACAACAGGGAAAGACCTTGAGCGTGTTAAGCAAAATAAGTGAGACAGAGAAAGTACTATATGGTATTATTTGTATGTGGAATCTAAAAAAGTTAAACCTGTAAAAAACAATTAGTGAAATGGTGGTTTTCAGGGGACGCGAGGGAGTTGGGATAAGAATGATGTTGTTTAAGGGTAAAAACATGTAATAAATAGTAAACAAGCCATAAAGATCTAATGCACAGTATAATAAATACAGACAAGACTGTATAATTATACAATTGATAAATGTATCTACATCAGTAATCATATTACAACATATAAACGTATCAAGTAATGTGCTATATACCTTAAAATTACACAAATGTTACATGTAAATTTATTCAATTAAAAATACTTTTATGTTACATATAGAATTACCATATGACCTAGAAATTTCACTCCTAGATATATATCCAAAAGAATTGAAAAAAGATATTTAAAGAAGTACTTGTATACAAATGTTCATAGAGCACTATTCACAACAGCCAAAAAGTAGAAACATCCCAAATATCCATCAACTGGTGACTGAATAAACAAAATGTGGTCTATTTATACAATGGGGTATTATCCATCCATAGAAAGAAATGAAGTAATGATACATGCTACAATGGAATGAATCTTGAAAACATTACACTAAATCACATATGATTCCTTTTACATTAGACAGCCAGAATATGTTAAGTCAGAGAGAGAAAGTGGATTAGTGTTTACTAGGGCTTAAAGGAAGTGAAGAATGATAGTTACTGCTAAAGACATACAGGTTTCCTTCTGGGGTGGTAAACTATTTTGGAACTAAATCAAGGTGATGTTTGCACAACAATCTAAATATACTATCACTCTATTGTACACTTTTTTTTAAAGATTTTATTTATTTGACAAAGAGAAACATAGCCAGAGAGGGAACACAAGCAGAGAGAGTGAGAGAGGGAGAAGCAGGCTTCCCGCCGAGCAGGGAGCCCGATGTGGGACTCGATCCCAGGTCTCCAGGATCACGACCTGAACCGAAGGCAGTCGCTTAGCCAACTGAGCCACCCACACACCCCTATTGTACACTTTTTAATGGTCAATTTTATGTTAATGAAATCTTATCTTAAAGAAATTGAGATAATGTAAAAAACAAAGAACACTGCCTTACACTTAGCATGTGCTCAGTAAATGCTAGCAATTCCTGATATGTGATAGACACTGTAGTAAGTGCTGAGGATACTATTGTTGACAAGGCCAAAAGGGCCCCTGCCCTCAAGGAGCTTACTCTGGTAGAGGAAAGACAGTAAACAAGCAAAAAAATAATTACATACTGCAATAGTATAAGGGTGAAAAACAATGGTGGATTAAGAAAGTAGTAATCTTTTAACTTCTCAATCTAATTACTAAAAAGTTCTGATTTATATACATTTAAAATCACCTTCATAATGTTGTTTAATAGTTATTTGATATATTTCAAATATATCAAAAAAGTAAAGAATGAGAAGTTGAAATCAAATATTTTAATACATGTTGCTAACCTTAATGGCTTTATATTTTATACCATAATGCAAAATGAACATTTTGAATGAGATTTATTAATATCCAGAAAGGTACTGTGTGTGTGTGTATGTGCATCTGCATTATTGGTATTATGTTCAATCCAGGAATTATTTGCAAAAAGCGCTTTTTTTAAGATTTTATTTATTTTGGGCGCCTGGGTGGCTCAGTGGGTTAAAGCCTCTGCCTTCAGCTCAGGTCATGATCTCAGGGTCCTAGGATAAAAGACCACATCGGGCTCTCTGCACAGCAGGGAGCCTGCTTCCTCCTCTCTCTGCCTGCCTCTCTGCCTACCTGTGATCTCTCTCTCTGTAAAATAAATAAAATATTTTTTAAAATATTTAAAAAGCACACAAGCAGTGGGGAGAGGCAGATGGAGAAGCAGACTCCCCCCAGAGCAGGGAGCCCAATGCAGGACTCAATCCCAGAACTCTGGGATTATAACTTGAGATAAAGGCAGACACTTGACTGACTGAGCCACCCACACACCCATGCAACAAGCTTTTTTTTTTTCCTTTGTGGAATGTTGTTTTATTAACATATCATGTATTATGTGCTTCAGAGGTACAGGTCTGTGAATCATCAGTCTTACACAATTCACGGCACTCCCCACAGTACACATACCCTCCCCAATGTCCATAACCCAACCACACCATCCGTCCCACCCTCCTCCCCTCCAGTAACCCGCAGTTTGTTTCCTGAGATTAAGAGGGTTTTTTTTTAATTTTTATTTTTTCAGTGTTCCAAGATTCATTGCTTATGCCCCTCACCCAGTGCTCCATGCAATACATGCCCTCAATACCCACCACCAGGCTCACCCATTCCTCCTCCAAGACCCTCAGTTTGTTTCTGAGTCCAAAGTCTCATGTTTCATCTCCCTCCCTGATTTACCCCCACTTCCCATAAGATAAGCACGTGTTCTTCTCCAACAGCAAGTAACTGCATGCTTCCAGGTTCTGTGGTTAAAACAAACCTAAACAGGGATACACTTAGAAGACTAAGACAGAGTAGCCTCAATAAATGACTTCTGTGAACAGTTTTCAAATCTTCACAGTAAACCTGCCCAATCTTATGGTTTCTCATTATACCTTTCCTGTCATGGAACTCCTCGTTCTGTGGATTCTGACAAATAATATTGCTCAACCAGCCTTGTCCACCATCCTTTGCTCACGTTTTCCCTCCAGTGCCATCCCACACCAGAGGAGTCAAGCAGGGTCTCTCCAGCTAGCTCCCTCCCTGAGCCATCACAAGCTGCAAGACTGGGAAGGAAGCTCATGGATTCCTCCTCCCACAGAAGGGGAAGCTGGACCCAGCACCACATGGCAGGTCAGGCAGAGGCTGGACTAGAACCACTTCACTCTCCTCTCACCCACCCACCGGTTCCTCCCCTGCTGCCCAGCCATGGCCAGCTTCCAGAACAGGAGTGGGGGTCAAAGAGAGAGGAGATTACTACTTGTAATGCTAGAGCAGGATCTAAAAATATATACCAGCAAGCAAATGAACGATAGTGTGTTCCAGCTCAGTGCTCTACCTTCCTGAGGTGTCATTTCTGTGCAGACAGCCTAAGCAGAGCTCAGGGGCCTCAGAGTCAGCCAAACTGCACTGCCAGGGAGAGAAACCCGGGCACTCCAGACACGCTTTGGCGACCCGAGCTCTTGGCCCCAGCACTTTGTCACCAAGGGCTGTATTATCCTCTAGCAATTCCACATGCCCCTGTCCCATCTCTCCAACATGACAGAGACTGTAAGCTTTGAAGGTTTTTGAAGTGTCTCTTATGACCTGTGTCTTACCTTCTTCAGAGCTGGGAACTCAGACGTATATGAGTTTTTATTTGATCCTTGAATCCTCCATCTGTGACTAAATCTATTGCAAAACCAAGGTATCACTGCGGGTTTCTGGTAAACAGCACAGAGGCTGAAGGACAAGGGGAACAGGTATCTAGCACCAAAAATCTTTATTTTGAACATAATTCCAAAGCGTGCCTCAGAGACTACCTTGTTGCCTTGATTCTTAACTTTATTTTCTGCATATTTTGTAGATAGAAAACTAACTTCCTAAACCTGAGGACACTTAGACACCCAAGCACAAGAAGCTAATAGATCACCCTCTTAATTCAATGTAAAAAGATTTTCTCCAAGACACATTATATGAAAACGTCAAAACAAAGACAGAGAGAGATGGAATGCCTGGGTGGCTCAACTGGTTAAGTGTCTGCCTTTGGCTCAGGTCATGATCCCGGGGTCCTGGGATTGAGTCCCACACTGGGCCCCTTGCTCAATGGGGAGTCTGCTTCTCCCTCTCCCTCCTGCTTCCCCTGCTTTGTGCTCTTTCTCTCTCTCTCTCTCTGACCAATAAATAAAATCTTGGGGTGCCTGGGTGGCTCAGTCATTAAGCATCTGCCTTCAGCTCAGGTCATGATCCCAGAGTCCTGGGATCGAGCCTTGCATCAGGCTCCCTGCTCGACAGGAAACCTGCTTCTCTCTCTCTCAATCCCCCTGCTTGTGTTCCCTCTCTAGGTGTGTTTCTCTCTGTCATATAAAGAAATAAAATCATTTAATTAATTAAGCAATCAATTAATTAATTAATGATAAAATAACCAAAAAACCCATAAAGATAAAGAGAGAATCATAAAAGCAGCCAGAGGATGGGGGGTGGGCAGGATGGAAGGGATGGAGGGTGTGGATTTTAACCTACAAAGGAATGCCCATTAGGCTATCAGCAGATTTCTCAGAAGAAACCTTGCAGACCAGGAGAGTATGACAGGACACATTCAAAGTTTTGAAAGACAAAAAAAGAAAAACAAGGCAAGTATATCCCATCTCAAAAAATAGTCCTTCACAAAAAAAGGGGGAAATACTTCTCCAAATAAAAGCTGTGGGAGTTCATTGTAACTAAACCTGCCTTGCAAGTAATGCTTGAAGGAACCAAGAAGCTGAAATGAACAGATGTAAATTAGTGACATAAAAACTTACCAAATTATACAGCACACTGGTAAATGTAAATATACAATCAGATTTAGAAAACTCAAATTCTATAACAGGTTGATGTGACAACCACTTAACTATATTATAACAGTTGAAGGAAAAAGTATTAAGGTAACAATATGTAATTTGTTTATGAATATACAATATAAAAAGAGGTAAATCGTGGCATCAAAAATACACAAGTGGAGTAAAGGGTAGATATCTTGTGTGTAATCAAATTTAAGTTCTATCAACTTAAAATGCATTGTTTTATCTACAGGTATTTTATGTAAGCCTCATGGTAAAAACAAAGCAAAAACCCAGAGTAGATTCTCAAAAGCACACCACCACAGAAAATCACCATTTTACAAAGGTAGAAAGAAACAATGAAAATAAAAAACAGAAAGCAATAAGGTAGATATTAGTTTTACATGTTAAGGGATTCAAACCGATCAAAAAGCACATGGTGACTTATTTGAATAAGCAAAAAAGGCCCAACTACGTGCCTACAGGAGATACACCTCAGATTTAGGGGCAAGTATTGGCTCAAAGTAAATCAATAGAAAAGAAATTCATGCACATAGAAAATAAAGAAAGCAAGGGTAGCTATCCTTATATCAGGCACAATAGATTTAAACCAAAAATAGTAACAAAGGACAAAAAGATAATTTCATAATGATAAAGAAATCAATTCATCAAGAAGAAATGACTAATATAAATATTTCACCTCCAAGAGACATGGCCATTCTCATAATGCTCTACTGTCATGAAATAAAGCTCCTACTATGGAATTTCAGGCATCAGAATTAGATTAATGGCGCTAGGACACCAAATGAAGAGATATGCTTTCCTGAGACTGCCACAAGATCACACTGGTAGGAAAAGACAAAGCAAAATAAAAAACTTCTGTCTCCAAGTGCCAAACTTTCCACACACCACAGCATGCTAACACCAAGAGGTAAAAGGCATGAACCCAAGGTTGTACAGGTAGAAGGTAATAAGGTGGGAATTCCAGTCTAGGTGATCCCTCCTGAAGTCTATGTAGTATGAACTATGGACAACAAAAGAAGGAAAAAATGCAGCTCAATTTTAAATTCACCAAAATACAACAATGAAAGAGTTATGATTGATAACATGGAGTGTGAGGGGTCATCTATCACAAAAATATGAATGTTAACTTTTCTTCTATTCTTTACAGTTGATCAAAAACAGAATGCATATTTGGTCCTGTTCTTAATAATATTGTACAAGTTTTCATGTTTATTCCATTCCTGAGTTCACTTTCTTCCCCCAAAGCTTACTCATTGCATTTTTCACCTCCACGTTTCTGAGTGTGTAGATGATGGGGTTCAGCATGGGGGTGACAACTGTGTAGAACACAGCCACCAGTTTGTCTTCAGTGAAGGTGGAAGACGGTCGCATGTAGAGGAAGATGGCAGGTCCAAAGAACAAGAGGACCACTGTGATGTGAGAAGCACAGGTGGAGAGGGCTTTGCACCTCCCCTCTGCAGAATGATTCCTCAAGTTGAACAGGATGACAATATAGGAGGACACCAGGAGGAGGAAGGAGAAAACAGAGATTAAGCCACTGTTGGCCAACACAATAACTCCCTCTACAGAAGTGTCAGTACAAGCAAGCTTGAATAAGGGATGGAGGTCACAGAAGTAGTGGTCAATCACATTGGGGCCACAGAAAGGCAGTTGAACAGCAACAAGGATCTGGACCATAGAGTGAATTATGCCCCCAAACCAGGAGCCAGCCACCAGAAGGCGACACACAGACTGGTTCATGATGGTTGTATAGTGAAGGGGTTTGCAGATGGCCACATAGCGGTCATAGGCCATTACCGTGAGCAGGAGGATCTCAGTGACCCCAAAGAAGTGGAAGAAGAATATCTGAGTCACACACCCCTCCAAGGAAATGGTTTTAATCTTGGCAAGTAAGTCTGTGACAAATTTAGGGACCACAGTAGAGGAGTAAGTGATCTCCACCAGGGACAGGTAGCTAAGGAAGAAGTACATGGGGGAATGCAGACTCTTACTGACATTGACTGTCAGGACAATGAGGCCATTGCCCACCACTGTGGCCAGGTACACAAGAAGAAACACCACAAAGCACACTCTCTGCACCTCTGGATCCTGGAAAAGACCGATGATAATTAACTCAGTCACGTTATTTGTATTCGCCATGGAATCCAATTAGGTGTTCTGGACACAAGGTCATGAAAGACCTGCAATAAAACAAACACTGAATGTAACCAATTCAGCTCACTTATAGCTGTTGGACTGTGTGACCCACTTTACAGTACACTAATTAACAACTTATTCATTTAGCCTATATGTACTTATTCAGCACTAAATATTAGCAATCTAACAAGTTTGTATACTAGAAAAGTAAGGCTCAGGGAGATGGCTATTCAGTCCAGGTCACACAGAAAGTGGTGAATTCTGGGTTTCAGAACCAGGCTTTCTGACTTCAACCAGGATTCTTTCCAGTTCACTACAAGACATTCTGAATTTGGGGGCTGTTCAAGTTCATGCCCTTTATTATCTTCACAGCATTTATTATCTTCATTGTATTTTGATAGCTCTTCTTCTATTAGGAAAATCTCATGAGACACTTCTAAATTCCTTGTTTCCTCATCTCTGCCTCAAGAAACATCTTCCAGGGTGGCTGGGTGGCTCAGTTGGTTAAGCGGCTGCTTTCAGCTCAGGTCCTAATCCTGGAGACCCGGGATCGAGCCCCACATCGGGCTTCCCATTTGGCGGGAAGCCTGCTTCTCCCTCTCTCAGTCCCTCTGCTTGTGTTCCCTCTCAAGCTGTGTTTCTGTCAAATAAATAAATAAAATCTTTAAAAAAAAAAAAAAGAAAGAAAGAAAGATCTTCCTACTAATAATTCTTCCCTTTCCAAAAGATCCTGAGTATGGTTTTCTTAACTCAATTATTTCTTAAATCAATCAGTCTTCAACTTAGGTCAGATTCTTTTGTCAGTCTGCAACTTCCCTAACTTGGTTTACATAACAAGTTCTCAAATCCTGTAGGGAGACTTCAACTTACTAGTTTATCTCCATTTCACTATTACTTTACCATCTCTGGCCCCACTAAGCAAACTGCTGAGAGATCCTGAACTCTGAGAGCTTGTCTTCCAAGAGCACTGTTATGACCAGCCGGTCTGCCTGCTCTGATTCCATGTTAGTAGTGAGCCTCAAAGCATACAAGACTTAAGATGTGTCCATGAGTTATTCCCCTAGAAAAGATAATTACTGAGCACCTCGCATATACGTATAAACACACTAGACTACACCGAATAAATACATATCTGAGACACACTTCAAGCTAAAAATGTCAATTGATTGAAAACTAGCTCTAGATTAAGCTGCCATGTTGGGAATTTTTTCCACCACATACGACGCATGAAAAATATGGATGAAAAAGCATGAGCACCTCATTGTTCTTCCCCTTAACTCTGATTTCATACTAAAATTTGCAAGAAATATACTCATGAAGAATTAAAAACACACCTGAACAGCAAGGACCAGAATGAACAGAGAAAACAAAAGTCAGTGATACAGTTCGAAATAAGGCGGGATGTGTCAGAATTCCTCAGACAAGCACACATGCTGAAGTTTAAAACTAAATAAAGTCATTGAACCTTAAAAACAATATAGAATTTAGCATTCTAGAGTGAGAAAAATACTACAGAAAGGCTTAATAACCCAACGTGAAAATGGTCCTCTATAAGAAATATGCCTGTATCCCAACAGAAGATGGGCAAAGTATATAAACAGATGATTCACAAAAGAGTAAGTAAAAACATCAGCATATATATGAAAAGATTTTAAGACTTCACTAATAATCAAATGCTTATATACCCTCTAAGCTGCCCAGGCTATAGGTCTGATATCATCTTTGATCCATGCCTCCCATTCATGCCCACCCTAGTCATCGCCATACCACCCCATGAATTTCTCATTAAACCATCCCCCCCAGCCCTGTGTGCCTTTTCTCTTCATTCTCCTGCCAACCCTTCTCACGTGCTGTCAGCAGATGCCCAAATCACCAATGCGTCTTCATCTCCAGGTGCTCCTGCCCATCCATCCCACACACTGCAGCCAGAAAACTGTGTTCTAGAGCCTTCTTTCCTCAGATCCTCCCCTGCATGGAAATAGCTGAGGGAGGGGAGGAACCTGAACTCCTCAGACTCACTTTTAAAGATTCTCACAGACTGAGTCACCTCAGCAATCACCCTCTTACCAACTAAGCTTCAACTCACCTGTTCATGCCCTCTCCCCATCCCACAGCCCACCCTCTTTGCTCCCCTCACAAAGACTCACTTTGCCAGAAACACCCTCTCCCTGTCCTTCCAACACCACCCACCTTCCAACCCATTTCCAGTCTTGTGTGTCCAGCAAAGCTGGCCTTTAATACGCCACCCCATTCCCTGAGCATTGGAAAATACTTTGGTGATTATCCTTCAATATAAATCTGGTCCTGTTACAATCTCTAAAATCTATCAATCTATCAATATCTAAATATAGCAATATCTCCCTATTGCCTATAGCCTAAATTATAATATTCTTAGCATGGATTCTGGGTCCTGCTTGAACTGGCCATTGCCTAGTTTTGCACCTGTGTAAATTCCCAAATGATGGTTATCCAGCTATTTCCTACTTTAAAGTGTCCTTTCTCCCTTCTCTGTGTTTAGTTTTCCTCCTTTCTAATTGCATAAAAAACCTCACTACAACAGGGGTAATATATTCTTCCCTTTGTGTTCTTATGGTACATTATCACACTACATAACTTTATAGAAATTAACAGATGATTTATAATTGTAGCTTCTGGGACTATGTCTTCTAAGAAATATACCACCATAATCAAAAATTACCTATTTCATTTTCTTAAATCTTTATTATTAGCTTCATTTTCCATGAATAATGATAGATTGCATTGCAGTATTCCTTGTGGCATGTATTTAGAAGTGCTGTATATACATTAATAGTTAACTCTCACAACAAACCTGTGATGTGGGTATTATTATGATCACTCCTTTTTACACACATGAGGAGAGAGAATCAAAGATAAGTGAATCACCTGGCCAGAGTTACACAGGAGTGGAGCCAAGATTCCAATCCAAACAGCCTAACCACAGATCCTGAGCTCTATAACCACTGCCATGTATAATTTCTAAGTATGTAACACATAAGAATTAAAATTAAATATTTCATTAGAGGTCTGAGGTGTATTTGCCTACACAAGCATATACCTTTTATCTGAGCATGAACTTAATTATTTATTATCCATTCCAAAATTAAGGAGACTGTAACAGGAACCAATCTGAGAGATCACTCAGAGGCAAGAAAGAAATCATGTCAAGTTTTTCTAGGCTTTATCATGAGGAGATAGAATATCTGATAGTCTTTCTTTTTGAAAACTACCTTTTCCCATCATCTCTGTCTTTTCTGCATTTATTCCTCTCTCAGCTACCTGCCACCAGCCATTCCCACCATCTTTCCCACAAAGAAATACTCTCGGGTGCCTGGGTGGCTCAGTTGGTTAAGTAACTGCCTTCGGCTCAGGTCATGATCCCAAGTCCCACATTGGGCTCCCTGCTCAGCCGGAAGCCTGCTTCTCCCTCTCTCACTCCCCCTGTTTGTGTTCCCTCTCTGGCTGTGTTTCTCTCTGTCAAATAAATAAAATCTTTAAAAAAAAAAAGAAAAGAAATACTTACTCTCTCCTCACAATGCTGCCTCACTGAGGGGCACAGAAAGAAAATGTGATGAGCATGTAAAAGCCTAAATCAGAAGGTGAGCATCCAGACTCCACATCAGGTGACTTCCTGGACCCTGGATCAGAGCAGAATGATAGAATGCAGACAACACTCACAGATAAATTTAAAAGAGAGCTTGAGGTACCACTGTGACTGATCTCAGATGACTTAATGAAACCTCCATTCTAATTACACACTCCCTCTTCATCATTCCCAAATGGTACCTCATAGAATCACAAAACTGTAAAGTACTTTAAAATCATCAAATTTTACGTTATGCATATTTAACAATAAAAACAAATGAATATCCCAAAGATACAGATGTAGTGAAAAGAAGGGGCACCTGAACCCCAATGTTCATAGCAGCAATGTCCACAACAGCCAAATGGTGGAAGGAGCCAGGATGTCCTTCAACAGATGAATGGATAAAGAAGATATGGTGTGTATACACACACACACACACACACACACACACACACACAAATGGAATATTAATCAGTCATCAGAAAGGATGAATACCTACCATTTATGTCAACATGGATGGAACTGGAGGGTATGATGTTATGTGAAATAAGTCAATCAGAGAAAAACAATTTTATGGTTTCTCTCATACGTGGAATAAAAGAAACAGAGCAGAGGCTCACAGGGGAAAGGAGGAAAAACTGAATGGGAAGAAATCAGAGAGGGAGACAAACCATCAGAGACTGTTGACTCCGGGGTCCGGGGGGGAAGCAAGGGTTGTGGGATGGGAGGTAGGTGAGGAGATGGGGTAACTGGGTGATGGGCATTAAGGAGGGGATGTGATGTGATGAGCACTAGGTGTTAAATGCAGCTAATGAATCACTGAATGCTACATCAAAAACTAATGATGTACTATATATATTGGCTAATTGAAAATTTTAAAAATGAATAAATTTGATTCTTAGCCTCATGCCCTACCCACATCCCCAAAAATTTAGCCTCATTTACAAATGAAAACTCATGGCTTAAAGAAAGGAACTGTCTTCCCCCAACATCCTATGTGTGACTTTGTATCACCTACTTTGAAGTCAAAATCTGGTATGGTTTTGTTCCACCTTAGAACAGAGAATTAGATCAGTTGGATCTCAAACATACTCAAGTTCCTCCAATGCAGCATGAAAGTAGTCACTCTGTTGGAATAGTTCATTCTCAAGGTGATGATCTGGTTGAAGAAACTACAATGGGATGAAGCACTGGATTCCTCTCTGGGAATCCTGGTTCCTGGACAAGTAAGCTGCTTTGGTTAATATTCTCCACCCATCTGATTTTTCACTGACAGGCCCCAGGTCACAGTCAGCTAAGCCCGAGAGTGGTGCTGAAAATATTTAGAGACCTTTTACTTTAACTCCCTTTATTCATAGTGAAGTGACAGAGGCTGAGAATGTCAATGTAGGATTACAATGTAGGAGAGTCACACATAGGATGTTGGGGGAAGACAGTTCCTTTCTTTAAGCCATGAGCCACACACTAGATATTTGCCAAGCTACTAACTCAGAAATCAGGGCTCTTTTAACAAGACTAAGCTACCATCTAAACATGTCAGGTGGTTGTTACTGTGATTCAAGAATCAGATGTTGTTCCCAATAAGAAAACACCATGTTCCAGGGAGCTTTTAGAAAATAAATAGATGGCATCTAAGATGACTCACAGAAGAAGAAAGTTCAGAAGACCTGGATCTGGGTTATTTGGATGATATCTAAGAAGTAAACAAAAGCCATATAAATCAGCAAACTCAGAGAATTTAAGATGTCTTTCATGAAGAAAACATACCTACCCACTGAGAGTCCCACTGATTAAATGCTTAGATCCTTGAACTATTTAAAATAAATTAAGCCACACACTATAATCAAGGAAACAACTTCCCCCATGGAATTCCTTTTCTCTTGGGTGAAACACTGCCAAATAAACTATGATTAGGAAAGGTTCAAAATCTGTTTCAATTAGTTTAGTAAGATTTCTGTAAATTTTGCACAAAATAATTAGGCTAAAAAAGAATATAGAGAATAATAAAGAGAAGAAAGTTGCAGGAAGGACATACAGGGAATTTTCTCCCACACTGGACTACTAAGAACGGAAAGGAGAATGAAGAGAGAGGAAAGCAAGGACTGGACAGGGGCAGTTGGGCTCTGGCTCTGCTCATGACTGATTACCTCCCTAACTTGAACACATCATTCACCTCTCCACTTCTCACTCTTTCCTGGTTCTGCTTCTATTGAAAATGACAGAGTTCAGCTGGATTATCCAAATCATACCTTCCAATTCTAACGGATTCATGGGTAAGTCACTTAGATCCTAGTACGATTACCCTCTATCAATGTCTGGCATATAATACATGCTGATTAAGTCTCGTTGACTTGGTCCATACTACCCAAAGCAATCTACTGGTCCAGTGCAATCCCTATCATAATTCTGATGGCATTTTTCACAGAGTATAAAAAACAGTCCCAAAATTTGTATGGAAATAAATAACAGCCAACAGTTAGAACTAAATGAATTCAGTAAAGCTGCAAGACACAAAATATACAAAACTTAATTGTGCATTTCTACATTAATAACAGAACTGAGAGAGAAATTAAGAAAAAAATCTCATTTATGACTGCATCCAAAAGAATATAATACTTAGGAAAAATTTTAACCAAGTTGGTGAAAATCTGTACACCGAAAACTATAAGACATTGATGAAAAACACTGGAGACACACATAAATGAGGAGATATTCCATTCTCATTGATTGAAACAATAAATATTACTAAAATGTCCATACTACTCAAAGCAATCTACAAATTTAATGTAATCCCCATCATAATTCCAATGACATTTTGCAGAAGTATAAAAATCAGTCCAAAAATTTGTTTGGAAACAAACCCTCTAGAGCCAAAACAATCATCAGAAAGGACAAAGCCATCATTTTTATTTCAAATTTTATTGCAGACACAAATTTTATTACAGACACATAGATCAATGGAACAGAATAGAGAACCCAGGAATAAACTCATGCATACATGGTATTTCATTTATGACAAGTGACCAAGAATATACAATGGAGATAGGATAGCCTCCCTCAATAAATAGTGTGTGGAAATCTGGACAGCCACATGGAAAACAAATCACTGGGCCCCTTTCTATCATTCATATATATCGACTCAACTGGATTAAAAAGTTGAACATAAGACCTGAAACCATAAAAATCCTAAAGGAAAATTTAGGAGAATACTCCTTCACATAAGTCTTGGAAATAGTTTTTTTGGATCTGACACCAAACAAACAAAATAAAACAAAACAAAAAGGCAAGCAAAGACAAAAAAGCAAAAATAAATAAGTGGTACTAACTATATGAAACTAAAATCTTATGCACAGTAAAGGAAACCAAAAATGAAAAAGCAACTTACAGAATGAAAGAAAACATTTATAAACCCTACACCTGATAAAGGGTTAGTATCCAAAATATATAAAGAACTCATTCAACTCAATAGCTAAAATAAATTAATAAATAATAAATAATAAAATGTTGAGCAGAGAAATGAATAGACAGTTTTTTTTAAAGAAGACATACAAAATAGTCAACAGGTACATGAAAAGGTGCTCAAAATCACTGATCACTGGTGAAAGGCAAATCAAAACCATGAAGAGCTATGGCTTCACACCTGACTATTATCAAAATGGTAAGAGATAACAAATGTTGGCAAGGATGCAAAGAGAATCCGTGGGCTGTTGGCAGGACTGTAAATTGGTACAGGACACTATGGAAAACAGTATGAACATTCCTTTTAAAAAATCAAAAACAGAATTACTCTATGAACCAACAATCCTCCTTCTGGGTAGTCATCCAAAGAAAGAAAAACAGCATATCAGAGAGATATCTACACTCCCATGTTTATTGCAGCATCTTTGTAATAGCCAAGATATAGAAACGACCTAATGGCTGTTAGCAGATGAATGGATGAAGACGATGTGATATATATATGATGGAATATTACTCAGCCATGAGAAAGAATGAAATCTTGTCATTTCATCAAAGTGGGTTGTCCTTAAGGACATTATGCTAAGTGAAATAAGTCAGAGGGTGGAAGACAAATAATGTATCATATCACATGTAAATCTAAAAAAAAAAATCAGAAACAGCAGAGTAGCGGGTATGAGAGGCTGAAAGGAGAAAAGAAATGGGAAGATACTTGTCACAGGGTACAAACTTTCAGCTAGAAGATTAACAAACTCTATAGACCTAATGTACAGTATGTCGATACACTTAATAACATTGTTTTATATACTTGAAAGTTGCTAAGAGTAAACCTTAAATATTCTTAGACAAAAAGGAACTGATAAGTATATAAAAGGATGGAGGTTTTGGCTATGATGCCATGATGGCAATCTATTTGCAATATATAAATGTATCTAACCAACACCCTGCACACCTTAAATTTACACAATGTTATATGCAAGCTACATGTAAATAAAGCTGGAAGAAATAAAGATGTTATTTACAACAGTAGCAAAGCCATAAGTTTCCTAAGAACACATCTAATCCAAGGAGCTGGATGCAGAAATTTATCAACTTGATTTAAAACATTAAAGAACACCAAAATGAAGAAGCCTATGGTAAAGAAAGTCAAGGTCTGTCTATACCCGTATCCATCTCTTTCTATCCCTTTTTATTTTTAACCCTTAACCTTTATGTACTTTCACTGCCAACATTTGCCCATATCGCCCTTGGGCTGGAGTCAATTTTCTCTATATAACAGACGAAAGTGCCTGGGAATTTATTAACCCCACAGAAACCCTTAGTGAATGCCTAAAACTCCAGTCACTTGTTTCTAATCAAACTCCAGGGGTAACTTACACTCCAGCCTTCTCCTGCAAAGTCAGACTCAAGTGACCCTCTGCTGGAATTCACCTGAAACTGCAACCTTGTCTATATTTCTCTCCTGCTTCCTGTACTCCACATTTTCCCTGGGAACACATGTTTAATATGTTACTTATTAGTCACAGAACTCTGCGCCTTCAGATTTTTCTGAGGATTTCATTTACAGTAACACATAACCAAGTCAGAGTTATCCCATACTCGTGAAGATAATGTAAGTTCTCCCCAAAGTGATCTATAGATACAATTCCAAACAAAACCCCAGTAAGTTATTTTGTGGAATTTTGTCAATTTAGATTCAAAACTGTCTAGAAGATAAAAGGACTCAAAATACACAAGATATTCTTTGAAAAAAAAAAACAAGTTGGAGAATTAAAAAGAAAAAGAACAAGTTAGAGAAATTCACCCTACTAGGTATCAAGACATAAACCATAGCAATAAAGAGAGCGCAGGATTGGCCCAGAAATAGAATCATTAAAATATAGAAATTTGATATATGTCAGAAGATGACATATATGTGTATGAGTGGAGAAAAGGTCTTTTTAATAAATGATGATGAAATATCTGGTTTTCCACATGGGAAAAAATAAAACTGAATCCTTTCCTCCATAATGCCCAATAATTGACTTTAATTAAAACAAGAAATTGAATGAAAAGACACAAAGTGGGGTGTCTGGGTGGTTCAGTGAGTTAAGCATCTGCTCTCGGCTCAGGTCATGATCCCAAGGTCTTGAGATCCAGCCCCACACTGGGCTCCTTGCTCAGCAAGAAACCTGCTTCTCCCCTTCCCCTGCTTGTGTGCTCTCTCTAATAAAAATAAAATCCTTTTAAAACACCTTTTTTAAAAGGCAAAACTTTAAATTTTTGGAATAAAACATCAATTCATATCATCCTGATCTTGACTTAAGAAACTATTTCTTGGGGCGCCTAAGTGACTCAGTTGGTTAAGTAACTGCCTTCAGCTTGGGTCATGGTCCCAGAGACCCAGGATTGAGCCCTACATCGGGCTCCCTGCTTGGCGGGAAGCCTGCTTCTCCCCCTCTCACTCCCCCTGCTTGTGTTCCCTCTCTGGCCGTGTTTCTCTCTGTCAAATAAATAAAAATCTTAAAAAAAAAAAAAAAAAGAAACTATTTCTTAAGGCACAAAAAGCACTAACAATAATGGAAATTTACAGTTACAATACAAATGGCTAGAAGTGTTTTAGTTCTTGTGTTGGGTAGAAAATTCATGGATTCCACTAAATAATTATGTCTTTTTTTAAGATTTTATTTATTTGACAGAGAGAAACACAGCCAGAGAGGGAACACAAGCAGGGGGAGTGAGAGAGGGAGAAGCAGGCCTCCCACAGAGCAGGGAGCCCGATGTGGGGCTCGATCCCAGGTCTCCAGGATCATGACCCGAGCTGTAGGCAGTCGCTTAACCCTGAGCCATCCAGGCACCCCAATAATTATGTTTATAACATACGTATTTTAGGGATGCCTGTGTAGCTCAGTCAGTTAAGCATCTGCCTTCAGCTCAGGTCATGATCCCAGAGTTCTGGGATGGAGCCCTGTGTCAGGCTCCCTGCTCAGCCGGGAGCCTAAGTCTCTTCCCACTCCCCCTGCTCATGCTCACGCTTTCTCTCTCTGACAATAAAATCTTTAAAAAATAAAAAATAAATTAAAAAACATACATAATTTATATCCTGTATTCCTTTGTATCAAAGGTTTTTTAGAGTTGATAAGAAAAAATTACTTTCATAAACGATACCAGCTGCAGGGCAGGGGTAGAGCTGCATCTAACCTCCAACCTAATTTCCTTTTCTGCCTTCACGGTGGATACTTCCAAACTCCAAGAAGCAGCTCATAGCCACTCCCGGAAAACCACAACAGGAAACTCAGTACCGAAGGGTGAATGGCAATTGAGAAAATAAAAGTTATTAAATAGAATATAAAGAAGGCCTAAGAAGAGCCTGGGTGGCTCAGTTCTTAAGCGTCTGCCTTTGGCTCAGGTCATGATCCTGGAGTCTGGGAATTGAGCCCCGCATAGGGCTGCCTGCTTGGCGGGAAGCCTGGATCCCCCTCTCTCACTCCCCCTGCTTGTGTTCCCTCTCTGGCTATGCCTCTTTCTAAATCTAAATAATGAATTTAAAAATTATGTATATATATTTTTTAAAAAAGAAAGAAAGAAAAGAAGGCCTAAGAGTGAGTGACTGAGTGTCCAGCCAATGAGCTTTATCTATTTACAACGTCCAGAATATCTGTAGCAGGAACATTAAAATGGAGTTTCGCAGAAGGAAGTGGAGTACTGGAAAACAATTAGATCTTCTTAATTCGATATTTTTTTCTCTTGGAGTAATTGTGTCAAGTCCATAAATCTTTGGGAAAATATATGAAATGCTTTTCTATAATATCTCCCAAAATTGATCCTAAGGAAATAAAAGATAAAATTAAAGGGAGGGCGCCTGGGTGACTCAGTGGGTTAAAGCCTCTGCCTTCAGCTCAGGTCATGATCTCAGGGTTCTGGGATCGAGTCCCAAATTGGGCTCTGTACTCAGCAGGAGCCTGCTTCCTCCTCTCTCTCTGCCTGCCTCTCTGCCTACTTGTGATCTATCTTTCTCTCTGTGTCAAATAAATAAATAAAATCTTTTTTAAAAACTGAAGGGAAAAAAAAGATTGACCCACATTTAGTATATATATAGTCTAATAACCTGATCAGATTCATAGGACATCGGAGGTAAAGGTTCTTAGGGATTCAGGCCAATCTCTTTACTTGTGTGCCTCAGGAAATGGAATTCCGAGAACATGAAGGGATACAGAGGTAACTCCACACCTGAACCTGCTCTCCATCCTCTCATCTAGGGCGATTCCCACTGTGCCACACAGCAACCTCTCCTCTCAAAGCCAGATTCTCATACGGCACCCCCACAACTGGAAGACAGTCGGACTTCTATCCCCTGCAGTCCATAATCTGCTCCCTCCAACCCTAATTTCCTCTTCTTCCCCCACCTCAGCATGAGCAGGAAGAACTCCCTGCCCTAACACCCAAGCACCCCCATGATCCCACACCCTAAAATGGTTCCCAGAGCTGAACAAACTCCTATAAACAGGAGTTAAGGGTGATAAATAATCACTTTTCACTCACCTCTGTGATCAGAATTTTATTACATAAGTGCTTGAATTTTTTCAAAGAAGTGAGTAGAATTTCAAGATGCCATGTTAAGTACACATAAGCACTAAACTAAACATCTAAACTTTGAAATTTTACCTTGTATAGTGAACTTCTCCAATAGCTATGGACCCATATTTACACATGTCCTCGTATAGGCCCTTACATGCCTGTCCCCACCTATATGAACATATATGCACATACATGTACACACATAAAACATACACATCACTTTATCTTAAAATGTCATGTGAAGGCAGCAGTAGAAAGAGCACTAAACTCACAACTAGAAGTCCTTGTATGTGGCTCTATGTAAGTGACTTAGCCTGGCTCTTTCTGCTTCCATTTACCTTCACACCTCAATAGCCACACAGGTCCCCACATTCTTCCAATTCTTTTAAAGGTGATTTATTCAACACAGATGAACCTGATGTATGAAAACTTCTCCGACTATTGTGTTTTTGAAGTGTCATTGCTGTTTTGTTGCTATTATTCTCATAATTAGATTAACATTTGCATTTGTGTCAAGTATCAGAACAAAAAGTTTTTTTGACACTCCCATCCTCCCCCAAGCCTGACCACCTTTCTCCTGATGGTTATTCCTACTTTGTGAGTTTGTTGTAAGGAGGCAAGGGGTGAATACAGTCCGAACGCAGAGACTGCCGCTCAGTTCCCACTTCAAGAACTTGGAAGTCGCCACCCCATCTTAGGTAAAAAAGCTGAACAGACTGAAACGTCCTCAACTCCTCTTGGATCCAATAAGAGGGAGGACACGGGGCAAACCACCACTGCCCCCCGAGACTGGGGAGAAGACCGATGAGCACGGGGGTTGCTGCTTCCTGAAGCAGAGAGTCACAGGTAGAACTCACTGCAGGGATCAGTACCAGGGCTGGAAAACCCGAACTATAATCGATGAACTGCTGGAGTCTCAGGGTGGACAAGTCTGGAAGCCAAAAACTCCTGGGGAGGCCAGTAAAGGGGGCCCCCAAAAGTACTGTGAAATTTACCCACAGGAGTTCAACCAGGTTCCCACAATAAATATCAGAGAAAAAGCCCCTCCTGCTTCCAGCAGGGAGCAGAAATGAAAGGATTTTTAAACTTATGAGAACATGTCCTTCACTAGCCGGACACTCAGGAGAACCTAGCTAAGCAGCACCTAGCTGGCTGGGGTTTTCCCCAAGACTAACCTTGTAGAAGGGAAACACCCAGCTCCTGTCAGCCTCTGCCATCCCGTCCCATCTAAGGGGGAGAAAACAAAAAGAAACTCTTGCGAGGTTCACAGTCCAGAGACAAAGACTCACTAAACACACTGACTATATTGTCTTGCATACTGGAAGAATTCAGTACCTTTTATCGCACACTTAACTCTAAGCCTCAGGAGTGCAAGGCTTCCTTCCTTCCTCCCTCCCTCCCTCCCCCAGCTTTGCAGCCAGGTGGAGAGTTCGGTCTCTGGACCTCCATAGGAAGGACAGGGCAGAAAGGAAGAGGGGCTGGAGGCCGAAGAAGGCCCAGGACCTGTTCCTGGTGGACACCTTCACTGCCGCCCCCCGCCCCCCCGAGCCTGCTGGGGTCAGAGGAGGGCAGCCAAGGCTGGGGGCCCAGGTCTCATGTACACCTTCACCCCACCCCAGGCTCTATCCTAGTCCACACTCTCACCTCAGTGGCAGTTTTTCGTTCCCCAAGCTCAGCCATCTCTCTGAGGAAAGGCTGGTGGCCTGCACTGAATAAACACAAACCCAGAAGGAAAAAAAAACGAAAGAGCGTACTTACCACACGCTAGGTGATCAATAAACATTGGAGGAGTGAATGAATCCATCTGGTATTTAGGAGAGTATTAAGGGTTTTAGGAGAAAAGCCAGGAACACGGGAACAGGAAGACAAAAAGGAAGAGAAGACAAGGGCCTAAAGAAAGGGCGCGGGCAGCCACCCGCACAACGGACCCTGACTCAGAACTTGACAAAGCAGCTTTCGGAAGCCGGTATTGTTACTGCCTTCATCCGCAATCACAGAAATTGATAGCCAACGGGGTGACTGATACATTAATGGTTAATGGTTCCTGGAGGAGGAGGAGGTCATTGTGAGACCATGGCCACTGGCTGACCCTCAAGCTAGATCCAGGTGAAGGCCGCTCCCCACTTCCCCCTCTCCTTGGAAGGCCTGCTCTGCCCCCTCCCCATGGCCGCTGCCGCTTCACGCACTCACCTTGAAGATGAAGGCCTTAGTGAGACCATCTGGACTAAACCCGGTTTCAGCCACTGTGTAAACTTTTAAGATTCTGCCGGTGGGTGTGGACATCTACTGGCCTGGGTGCCACTCAAGCCAGTCTCGTATGTAACTTCCCTCGCTCGTTAAAGTTGCCAACAACTGATCTGGGGTGGCCTGCCTCTTTCCTCTGTCTCTCCCGCCCTCCATTTGCAAGGGCCAGTTGGCAAACCAACGTTAATTAAGCAAGACATCCATGTAGCTCTCCTAATTTCGTGCATAAACTTGGCTCCCTCTAGCAGCAAAAATGAAGGAAGAAAGGCAGAGGGGTATTAATGGGGAGCACAGTCCCTGCTCGGCTGGCTGGCGAGGGAGAGAAATGCTGAGAACTTAGCTTTCCCTGGCTCCGCTCTCCAGTCCGACAGGTTGCTACCAATTCTTGGTCCTTCAAAACTTCCTGGTCCCTCCTACTCAGTGTCCATTCACTCAGTTGTTAACCTTGAAAATAAAACTGCCAGTCACCTTACCAGCAAAAGTAGGGTTAATTTACTCCTATAGAGCAGAGAATTGCAACCAGAATTTGAACACTTTTCTAGAGGAAGGGATGGGGTCCCTACTGTAAACAGAAAGTTCAAGTAAACTGGGAGTTTGAAGCATAGTTCTTTTCCTTGGCTGATGGCTGAGCTGTGACCTCCTTTGGTAGGCTGGGCCGCTGCCCTGGGCAAAGAAAAGCCTTTCTTCCTCCTCTGGCAATAGTGATATTGGTGTGGTTTTGGAGTTGTGTTGTTGGGATCTGCAGCCACTGGCCAAGAAAGAATTCTTCAGAGGTCTTTGGTGAAAAAAAAAGTGATTTTAGTAAAGCATGGGAACAGGACCCGAGCGCAGAAAGAGCTGCTGCCGCTTGCTGCCTGGGCTTTGGGAGGGCCAACTGAATAGACGCCTTGGGGTTGGCCGAAGTAAAGATAAGGGAAGTTTCAAAAGTATTTTCATATGCTAAAGACTCAAGGAACACCAGAGGCCTTGTCTTCCAACTATCTGAACTATCTTCCAGCCAGGTTATTTTCCCCTCTAGCAAGGCATTAAAACAATTGGGAGCTTCCTGGAAGAACTATACTCTGCCTTTCTCAAGTATTTGTCAACGAGTTGCAGGTTGCAAGGGCGTTTATCTTATCTATGTTTCCTTCTGCCCTTGTTTCCCACATCCTTGTAGCAGGCAAGATGATCTTTTCCTGTGAGCTCTGCATTTGAGGACCGAGGTAGGTAAGGCACGAATGCCCTGCCACCTGCCAGCCTCCTGATTCCATTTCAGGGAGGGCCCTCCTTTTTAATTTTCACACAATCTTTATGGAGGAGTTTGAAGTGGGGAGAGCCCTGAAAACCAACTTAGGAAACCTGAATTCTGGTCTCCACCTGGCTCAGGACTTATTTCGTGACTTAAATCCTGTAACTTCTCTACACTTTTTCACCTGCCTGTTGAGAGCTTCAATGGAAGGACTATGAGTAAAATGTCGAGTATCATGACAGAAGCGAATAAATGTCATTGAGCACTGTGTTAGCCACAATAAAGGAATGATCTAGTACTATCACCCATGGTATAGATGAGATGCTTGACCTCTTTAGACATTCCCTCATTCGTAGACCTCACAGGCTTCCTGAATGAGCCCTTAAGTATCACACTAAGAATCTCCCAGACTGTGACCCCCTTGAGGGTAAAGGCTATATCTTGCTCTTATTTGTATCCCCATTGCCTCACTCATTGAAGACACTCAATTAATATTTAATGAATGAAGGGTTGAAGGAGTTTGTGGGATGATTATTATTATACAGTTGTCATTACAAGCATTAAATTGGAGAGGCTATAAAAAGGGGAAGTTTCCCAAGTTCCAGGCTGGATGAGATTCCTTGGACTGTCACTTCTCCCCCATGCTCCCCTCTACCCTGAATAGCCTCCTCATGGCATGTTTCACCTCATTATTCCTCAATGTGTAGATCAGAGGGTTCAGCAAAGGAGGCATGACAATGTTAAAGAGGATGACAAGCTTGTCAGCAGCCAGGGTGGTTGAGGGACGAATGTACATAAACATGGGGGGCACAAGGACCAAAAGGACAGTGATGATGTGTGAGCCACATGTGGACAGAGCCTTGCGCCGGCCCTCAGATGACCGGCTTCTCAGGTTCAATAAGATGACCACATAGGAGATAATAAGGATGATAAAGGATACCAATGAGATCATGCCACTGTTGGCCACCACGATGAGCCCCACTACATAAGTGTCTGCACAGGCCAGTTTCAGCAAAGGATGAACATCACAGAAGAAGTTGTCGATCTCGTTGGGCCCACAAAAGGGCAGCTGGACTGTGAGGAGGGTCTGTAAGATGGAATGCAGGAAACCAGCCACCCAGGAGGCCCCGGCCAGCAGGCCACACTTCCACCGATCCATGATGGTCGTGTAGTGCAGGGGCCTACAAATGGCCACATAGCGGTCATAGGCCATAGCTGTAAGGAGGAAGATCTCAGTGCCACCAAAGAAGTGAGCAGAGAAGAGTTGGGTCATGCAGCCATTGAAAGAGATGGTCTTGCGCTCCAGGAAAGTGTCAGCAATCATCTTGGGTGTGGTAGCAGATGGATAGCACATGTCAGCAAAAGACAGGTGGCTGAGGAAGAAATACATGGGAGCATTGAGGGTCTTGCTGGCATTGATGGTGACGATGACCAGTAGGTTCCCCAGGACAGTGAGCACGTGGAAGAAGGAGAAGACCACAAAGCACACATGCTGCATTTCCCTACTCTGGAAAAGGCCGAACAACACAAATTCAGTCACGTTGTTCTTGATTCCCATGGCTTCTCTGTCCTGAGCACCCACAAAGTAGTTAGCTCTGCAAAGACACAAACTGTGTGACATAAGAAAGTTTCCCAAATCCAGAGAACCAGAAAACTATATTCAGGTCTAATAATGATTCTGACACCAAACTGCAATGGTGGGAGAAGAGTTCCCCACGCCCACAAGCAATTCTCAGGAAACAGCTGGGTGTCTTACAATTCAACTCAGTTCTGACACTATGTATCTGGAAATCGTTTCAAGTCCCACAGGTTAAGAGTTCAGGCCTGAAAGGCTGGGCCCTGCCCTGCACTTCAAATGCCAGTTGCAACCCAGGTGATCACCTGTGCTTCTGACCCAACGGCTATGATCAAAGATTCCAACGACCATGCTCCTTGGGTTGGGATAATTTGCTAGAGCAGCTCACAGAATTCAGAAAAAGATGTATTATAAAAGGATATAACTCAGGAATGGCCAGACGGAAGAGATATATAAGGCCAGATTTGTGGTAAGAGCATGAGTTTCCATGCTTTCTGAGTGCAACACTCTCCCCAGATCTCCACCTGTTCACCAACCCGGAAGCTCTCCAAACCCTATCCTTTGGGGGTTTTTTATGGAGGCTTCATTACTTAGGCAGGGGTGATTAAATCATTGGCCACTGGCCATCATTCAAACGTTAGTCCCTCTTCCCTCCCCCATGTTCCAGGCATAGAACTGAAAGGACCAACCTTGCTATCACGAGTTGGTTCCCCAGGCAACCAGCCCTAGGTGACCTAGGAGCATTCCAAAGGTTCCCTCATTAACATAACGAAAAGTACCCTAATTTCTCACCATTGGGAAATTCAAGGGTTTTAGAAGCCGCGTGCCACAAATGGGGACAAAGACCAAACACATAGTTCTAATTATAAAACACAGTATCACAAGGTCCCAGCTATGCTCTATACTAACTGTGAACTTTGGCAAATCGAATAAGTTTTCAGGACCTCAGTTTCAAAGTTTAAAAAAAAAAAAAAAAAAAGGCAGACTTCCATGGTGACATAGGAAGACTGAACCCACATCCTCCACAGAACACACAAAATTATACCTATTATTAGAACAATTCCAGAATAACTGAGGGCTGACTGAATAGCTATTAAACAATCAAAGGTAGCATGGCAAGAGGACAGCCGGAGAGACAGAGATGTGGTTACAAAAGAAGCCCACCCCTGATGCTATGAGTGGGAGAGGGGAGGAACAGTACTGAGGGCCTGGGAGATCCCTCTGTCCTTGGGCACAGAAAAAATCCCTTGGTTTAAAAAACTAATGATGTACTGTATAGTGACTAATATAACATAATGAAAAAATAAGTAAAATAGAAATTAATTAATTAATAAAAGAACAGCTAATGTTAGAGGCAGTTAGTAAGGTTCTAACAGGACACCTGGAGGCCAGTAAAGAAGTCCTGGCTAGGTGCTGGGAAAGTCAGAGGCGAGTCCTGGCAGCATTTCAAAGCAAAGCCACAAGAAGTCCGATCAAACCAAACTGACCCAAAATTTTCTCAACAAACAAAAGATAAAGGAATTTATCATCCCTAAAGTGGCCGTACAAGAAATGTTAAAGGGGCTTCTTTAAGTGGAAAAAATGCCCATAATTAGCTATTTTTTAGTGGCTACTATATTAGCCATTTTAGTCTATTTAAAGACTATGAATAAAAAGATCTAAAATAGGACAGCTCCATATAAAATGTGGAGAAGGAAGTAAAAAGGGAAGAGAAGGGAAAATGAAAAAGATTTATCCTTTTTCTGTTTTTTTTTTAAATATAGAATGTGAACTGATGAATTACTGAACTCTGTATCTAAAACTAATGGCGTACTCCATGTTGGTTAATTAAATTCAAATTAAAAATAAAATTAAATAAAAAATAAATTGAATATAGAATGTGTTTGAATTTAAGTGACCATCAAATTAATATGCACTGCTACTTACTTAGGATGCTATACATGAGATTCATGTATAGCATCCCAAAACCTATGATACATACACAAAAAATAAAAAGAAAGCCAAACAAAACACTATAGGTATTTATCAATCACAAAGAAAAAGCAAGAGAAAATGAAAGGAACAAAGAAGAACTATGAAAATAAATTTTAAAAATAGCAATAATAGCTATCAATAATTACTTTAAATGTAAATGGCCTAAATGCACCAATCAAAAGACAGAGAGTGGTAGAATGGATTTAAAAAACAAGATACAACTATATGCTGCCAACAAGAAACCTCAGACCTAAAGATGCATACAAACTGAAAACGAAGGGATGGAAAATATTCACCATGCAAATGGAAGTGAAAAAGAAAAAAAAAAAAGCCATGAGGCACTACTTATATCAGACAAAATATATTAAAACAAAGATGTTAACAAGAGACAAAGAAAGACATTACATCATGATAAAGAGATCAATCCAACAAGAGGATATAACAATTGTAAATATATACATACCCATCACTGGAGCAATAAACAGGTAAAGCAAATATTAATGGACATATGGAGAGAAAATGATGGTAATACAATAATAGAAGGGGACTTCAATACTCCACTTACATCAGTGGACAGATCATGCACACAAACAATCAATAAGGAAATTGTCTTCGAATGACATATTGGACCAGATATACATAACAGATATATACAGAATGTTTCATCCAAAAACAATAGCCATACACACTATTTTGAAGTGCACAAGGAACATTCTCCAGAATAAATCACATATTGGGCCACAAAACAAGCTTAAATCAATTTAAGAAGATTAACACACATCCATCTTTTATGAACATGACATTATGAAATTAGAATAAAACACAAGGAAAAGAAAAACTGAAAAAAAAACAAAACCCTGGAGACTAAACAAAATGATACTAATAAACAACCTGTGGGTCACTGAAAATGTCAAAGAATAAATTTAAAAAAATACATAGAGATAAATGAAAATGAAAACACAACAGTCCAAAATCTCTAGGACACAGTGAAAGCAGTTCTAAGAGGGAAATATACAGCCAAACAAGCTTACCTCAAGAAACAATCTAACCTTGAAAATGAACAATCTAACCTTACACCTAAAAGAACTAGAAAAAGAACAAACAAAACCCAAAGTGAGTTGAACAAAGGAAATAATAAAGATCAGAGCAGATATAAATGACATAAAGACAAAAACAAAAAACAAACAATGAAACCAAGAGCTGGTTCTTTGAAAAGATAAACAAAATTGACAAACCGTTAGCCAGACTCATCAAGAAAAAAGAGAAAGGACCCAAATAAATAAAATCAGAAATGAGAGAGAGTAAAAAATGACACCACAGAAATACAAATGATTATAAGAGAATACTATGAAAAACTATATGCCAAAAAACAGGACAACCTAGAAAAAATGGATAAATTCCTAGAAATACACAATCTTCCAAAACTGAACCAGGAAGAAACAGAAAATCTGAACAGACCAATTATAAGTAACAAAATTGAATTGGTAATCAAAAAACTACCAAAAAATAAAAGTTCAGGATGAGATGGATTCACGATGAACTTCTACCAAACATTTAAAGAAGATTTAGGGGCACCTGGGTCGCTCAGTTGGTTAAAGTGTCTGACTCTTGATTTTGGCTCAGGTCATGATCAGGGTCCTGAGATCAAGCCCCGCATGAAGTTTCACATTGGCCATGAAGCCTGCTTTGGATTTTCTCTCTCCCTCTGCCCCTCCCCACCACTCATTCTTTCCTTCCCTCTCTCCTTCTCTCTAGAAATAAATAAATAAATAAAAATAAAGAATAGTTAATCTCTATTCTCCTCAAAATGTTTCAAAAAATAGAAAAGAAAGCTTCCAAATACATGCTATGAGGACAGCATTACCCTGATAACAAAATCAGAGACAGCACAAAAAAAAAAAAAAAAGCTATAGGCCAATATCCTTGATGAACATAGATGCAAAATATTAGCAAACCAAATCTGACAATACAGTAAAAAGAAAAATCACTCATTCACCATAATCAGGAGGTATTTATTCCCAGGATGCAAAGATGGTTTAATATTCACAAATCAGTCAACGTCATACACTGCATCAACAAAACAAAGGATAAAAATCAGGTGATCATCCCAATAGACATAGAAAAAGCATTTGACAAGATTCAACATCCATTCATGACAATAACAACAACAACAAAACAAACTCTAAACAAATGGTAATAGAGAGAACATACCTCAACATAATAAAGGACAAATATGAAAAACCCACAATTAACATCATACTCAATGGTGAAAAACTGAGAGCTTTCCCCTCTAAGGTCAGGAACAAGACAAGGATGTCCACTCTTGACACTTTTATTGAATACAATACTGGAAGTCCTAGCCACAGCAATCAGAGGAAGGGAGGGAAGGGAGGGGAGAGGAAGGGAGGGGATGGGAGAGGAGGAGGGGAAGAAAGAAAGAGGGAGAAAGGAAGAAAGAGAGAGGAGAAAGAAAGAAAAAGAAAGAAAGAAAGAAAGAAAGAAAGAAAGAAAGAAAGAAAGAAAGAAAGAAAGAAAGAGAAAGAAGAGTGAGGGAGGGAGGGAGGAAGGAGGAAGGAAAGTAATGGAGGGAGGGAGGAAGGAAGGGACATCCATATTGGTAAAAAAAAAAAAAAAGTTAAATTTTCACTATCTGCAGATGACATGATACTACACACAGAAAATCATAAAAACTAAAAAAAAAACCTACTACAGGTAATAAATAAATTTAGCAAAGTGGCAGGATAAAAAATTAATGCCCAGAAATCTGTAGCATTTCTCTACACTAACAATGAAGTTGCAGAAAGAGAAATTTTAAAAATACCATTTGCAAATGTATGGAAAAGAATAAAATACTGGAAATAAACTTAAACAAAGAGGAGAGAGACCTGTATTCTGAAAACCATAAAACACTGATGAAAGAAATTGAAGATGACACAAACAAATGGAAAGGTATTCCATGCTCATGGATTAGAAGAATTGATATTGGTAAAATGTCCATAGCCCAAACCAAACTACAGATTCAATGCAATCCTTATCAAAAAAGCAACAGTATTTTTCACAAACTAGAACAAATAAAACTAAAATTTGTATGGGACCACAAAAACCCCAAATGACCAAAGCAATCCTGAGAAAGAAACTGGAGGTACCACAATTCCAGATCTCAGTAAGTACTACAAAGCTGTAGTAATCAAAACAGTATGGTACTGATAAAAATATAGACACATAGATCAATGGAACAGGATCGAGAGCTCAGACATTAATCTATGACAAAAGAGGAAAGAATATACAATAGAGAAAAGTCAGACTTTTCAAACAATGGTGCTGGGGAAACTGGACAGCTACATGTAAAAAAATAAAATTGGACTGCTTTCTAACACCATACACAAAAAATAAAATCTACATGGATTAAAGACCTAAACGTGAGACCTGAAACCATATAAATCCTAAAAGAGAATGCAGGCAGTAATTTCTCTGACATTGACCACAGTAACATTTTTCTAGCTACATCTCCTAAGGCAAGGGAAACAAAAGCAAAAGTAACCTATTGGGACTACAATCAAAATAAAAGGCATTTACACAGTGAAAGAAAACATCAACAAAAAAAAAAGACAATCTACTGAATAGGAAAAGATATTTGCAAATGAGTTATCCAATAAGGGGTTAATGTCCAAAATATATAAAGAACTTCTACAACTCAACAGCCCCCCCAAAAAAATTAAAAAGTGGGCAGAGAACCTGCATAGACATTTTTCCAAAGAAGACATGCAAGATGGCTGATCGCACATGAAAAGATGCTCAACATCACTAATCATCAGGGAAATGCAAATCACAACAATGAGATATTACCTCACACCTGTTAGAATGTCTAAAATCAAGAAGATAAGAAACAGCAAGTGTTGGCAAGGATGTGGAAAAAAGGAATCCCCATGCACTACTGATGTAAATGTAAAATGGTACCACCACTGTGGAAAACAGTATGTCAGTTCCTCAAAAAATTAAAAATAGAAATACCATATGATCCAATAATTCCACTATTGGGTATTTACCCAGGGAAAATGAAAACACTAACTCAAAAAGATACATGCACTCTTATGTTTACTGCAGGTTATTTACAGAAACCAAAACACAGAAGGTACTTAAGTGCCCATCAGAAGATGAATGGATAAGGAAAGACTGGTACACACACACATACAAAAACACACATGGAATATCACACAACCATAATAAAGGATGAGATCGTGCCATTTGAGGACAACATGGATGGAACTCGAGGGTATTATGCTAAATTAAGTTAAACTGAGAAAGACAAAAACCATATGACTCCATTCATAAGTAGAATCTAAAAATAATTAAACAAAAAGTAGAATCAGAACTATAAATACAGAGAACACACTGATGGTTGTCAATGGGGAAGGGGTAAAGATTTGGACAAAATGGGGGAAGAGGAGAGGGAGATACAGGCCTCCAGTTATGGAATGAGTAAGTCACAGGAAAAAAAAGCAGAGCATAAAGACTGCAGTCAATGATATTATAATAGTGATATAATGGGATAGATGATTAGCTATACTTGTAGCAAACATGGCTTAATGCAAACTTGTCAGATCACTAAGTTGTACATCCGAAACTAATGTAATGTCAACTATATGTAATTTAATGTGTCGACATGTCAACAATACTCAAATAAAAATTAATTAATTGTGTAATAATGTTGTATGGTACCATCTGGGGGCTACACTTACAGTGTGCATCGTGTAATATATGCAATTCTTCATTTATTGTGTTGTACACCTACAACTAATGTAACACTGTATATATGTCCACTACTCTTCAATAAAAAAAAGTCCCAAAAGGAAGGAATACAATGCATGAAAGATGATTCAAATGTAAGAAATAAACATGCTGAAATTTCCACCACAAAAAAAGGTTTAAAAAGATAAGAATATCTGTCAATTCCTCTGTGTTCCATTGCTTCTGAGATACACTGTCATCATGATGTTTATGATGTTTTGCTCTACTTGTTCACTTACATGTTCCCAGTAGACTCTCAATGGCTGGACGGCAAGGCTTCTGACCACTTGTGTATAGATAATATTCAATGTCTGCACACAACATGCACTCACATAATGCATAGTACACATTCAGGGTGTGTTTGTAAAATAAACTAATGAACAAATACCTGCTCTGTCTACCCCAACATGTCCAAAATGAACACCTGCCCTCTCCCAGAAAACATATTCCTCTGACAGACTTCTATCTCCATTGATGTGACCATGCCTTTCTGAATGGTCAGCCTAAAAATCTGGGAGTCATCCTTGTTTCCTCTTTTCCCACGTTTCACACCTAATCACTTAAGACTCATTTTTTTCTTTACCTTCACAGTGTAATGAGAATCTACTTCTACAGTGTTCACAGTTTCCTCCCTGCTCTGAGCCACAACTACCTCTCCCTTCCTTGCAGGTGGTTTCCTTAATTCTCATCTACCACATTCTGCTCCCCGAGTCTGCTCTCCTCATGACAGTGGGAGCACTCCCTCCAAGCCTTCCACTCAGAGTAAAATCCAGGACATATGCCATGATGCACAGGGCCCTACGTGTCCCATCCCCACTGCCTCTGACGTCATCTCCTCTTGCTCTCCCCTTTGTTCCATCCTTTCCAGCACACTGACCTCCATAATATTCATCAAACACAGGCATGCTGTCACCTTGGAATCTTTGCTCTGGTTGTTCCTTCTACCCACAATGTTCTTCCCCTAAATATTTACTGGCTAACTCTCTCATGTCTCTGAAGTCTGTGCAAATCACTTTCTCAAGACAACTATTTGATCACCCTGCTCAAAATTGCAACATCTCAGCACTCCCAATCTTCTTTACTCTGTTCTACCTTTTCTTCCTTCCATTGCACATACTGCTTCCATTGCACATATTATATAATTAATTAATTATAGTTATATTTTATTGTCTGCATCCTCTACTAGAACACGAGTTGTATGAAGCAGGATTTACTGTCTGCCTGATTGTCTAATGCATCCCAAGTGCTTAGAATATGCCTAGCACATAATAGGTGCTAAACTAATATTTTTTCATTAAATGAACAAATAAATGATAGCTATAGAAGTCAAAAATAACAGTAATAATCTATACATCACAATTGCAAGTAATCTTATTTCATTGAGCTAATATTTACTGACACTAGTATGTACCAGGCACAGATTTAGCCCCTTGCATATATTATTTTAACAATCCAACTACCTTTGAAAATGCATTTTATTTATTCCTTCATTTTACATTAAGCAGGATCTAAAGCTCATGGTTATTTTCCCAGGTCACACATTGTCATAACTAACACCCATAACCCCCTCTTTATGCCAAAGTTAAAATACTGTCTATAGAAAGCATTTAGTTATCTAGAAACTGTGAAGTTCCATGTAACTGTCTACCCTAGCTGGGGTAGACCAGAGGTAGACCTGGAAAAATACAGAAAGCATGTTGAGCAAATAAATGCATGAGTAAGTAAGTAAATGCATACGCAAATGACATTGAGCAAGTTGCCTGAAATTTCAGTAAGATAATTCCCTCATACATCAGGTGCAGATAGTTACACATATCATCTAGGGTAACTATTGTGAGACAATGTAGAAACAGCACAGTGCCCAGTGCTCACTACATATCAAGCATTACTAGATCTCAATGGCTGCTGGTCAGACTCTGGTGGGAGCCTGGTTTATAAGGGCAATGCCATAGGATTTATTTCCAAGGTTCTTTCCCATTTCCATTTATTTCAAAACATTTTTTATTAAATGCCAAATACAAAGAATCATAAAACTAATGGGCAAGGTGGTCAGCCACTGATTCTTAAAGCCAATCCCTTCAAGTTTAAAGAGCAAAGAACATGCTTCTCCACAGCAAGACTTATCTTCCCTTCCCTTCTATTCAAGAGATTCTATTCTGACCCAGACTTTCCCAGGGAAAATCATCATCATCTGTGCTTCACTTTCTTAATTTGTATTATAAAATAATAAAATAATACATGGCTTATGTTACTTAATCCTCAAAACATCCTAAAGTATTTACTAATCTTAGCCCCATTTTACAAATAAGGAAAGTGAGGCTCAGAGAAACGAAGTAATTTGCCCAAGTTTATACTCATTACAATGAATAGAGAAAAATACAATGGTAGAGAAAATACAAATAACTCAATATTACAATGAATTTGGAGGGATTCTTTCCTTTCAATTATGCAAATATTTTTATAAACTTGAATGAAATATATACATAATTTTATATCCAGCATTCTTCCCTTAACTCTTTCTGTAAGCAACTCCCCAGAATAATATTCCTCAAAAGATATTTTTAATGGCACATTATAAAAAAGTACCATGATTTATTTGACCATTTCTCTAGCTATAAACCTCTGTGTTACTCTCTATTTGTACTATATTGAATGAACTTTGTCTGCAAATCCCTAGACAGTTTTCCCTAAAATTTAGGGTGCAGATAGAATCTCATGTAGCATGAAGACAAGGTCACTTGCTCCTCCAGAATTAGAGAAGACACCAATAAAACAAGGATGGTCATGAACTCCAGACCCTAACTACTCTTCTCCAACCTGAACATAGTTAATTACTTCTCTCTCATAACTTAAAATATCACGTCCCTATCACCATTGCAGAGTTGCTGTGGGCCAGACTTAGTCCATGAGCGTCACACATTCTCCAAGTTCATGCCCAGCACAACACTTTAAGATAACTATTATAATATGCTTACTTTAGAGACGAGGAGAAAGAAGCTCAAAAAATAGTGTTTAAGTGACTTGTGAGACCACCAACAAATGGAATTACAGTGCAGTCTGGGAGACACTGCGGATCTTGTCAGAGAGCTCTCCCTACTGCAGTGCTCATTTCCTGCCCCCCCCCTTGCAATGCTGGTATCCTACACCCTCCTTCCTTCTTCTTTCCCTAGTCTCCGGCTCCTGAAAAACTTCAGAAATTCACAGTGGACTTAACATTGTTCAAAGGAGGTAGTGTCTGAAAAAGACACTGGTCTAGAAGTCAAAAGACCTCAGTTTTAGTCCCATCTCTGTCACTGGTAGCTGAGTGACGTCAAACACTCCCTCCCTCTGCTTGGTGTTCTATTTCCCCACCAATACATAAAACAGCTGGATTAAGTGCTGTGATTCTAAGCTGGAAAAACAGAAATATACCAAACAAATTAATTTCACTGAAAATGATAATCAATAAATAAAAAAAAAAAAAATAGCAGCTCCCTGGTGGTTCAGTTGGTTGGGCATCCAACTCTGATTTTGCCTCAGGTCATTATCTTGGGGTCTTGAGATCAAGCTCCACCTCAGGCTCCCTGCTCAGTATAGTCTGTTTAAGATTCTGTCTCTCCCTCTGCCACTGCCCTTCCCCCTTCTCATGCTCACCAGTGCTTGTGCGCTCTCTCTCTCTCTCTCTCTCTCTCTCTCTCTCTCTCAAAATAAATAAATAAAATATTTTTTTAAAAAAACTAGAAGAAGCAAATAGGTAGCTTTCTGTCGTTACTAATTCTTTTCACTGCTTTGCCTGGGGTTGATTGGGGATTAGAGTTCCACGTTACACGTCTATAATGACTTACACTGAATAGCAACCCTTACCAGTTTTCATATACACTGTCCTGAAAGAGAAAGGAAATTTATAACGCAATCTAGAAATATTCCTACTTTAAAAGATTAAAATGTAAATAACTTTTTAAGAGTCCTGCAAGCTTCAGGAATCAGGATTCATTTACAGGGAAGAACACCTTGCCAGGTGGGCCTGGACTTTGGAAAGAGAGTGCCAAGACTCAGTGGAATACACCCTGGAATTATTCCATTTCCAAAAAGTTAAGTGGTGTCAGGGACTACATACCAGGACAGCCTATTTGAAATACTGGGGAAGCCAGCCATCTCTGTGAAGCCTGACCCTTCCACTCTCCTGGGCCTATGGGCAATAACCCCACCATGGTCTGTGTAGTCATATGGCAAGCCTCTAAGGAATAAGATTTGTGTGGAGTCACTCTCTGAGCTTGAACTTCCCAAAGGCAGAGGGAATAGTAACCATAGCGATATAACCTGTGCTTGCATCTACCGAGATCAGTATGCCAGGTCCTATACAGCATGACTCAAAGGCATCATCTCACTTAATCAACCCAACATCACTCTGAGACACTACTGTGATTGTTCCTATTTTTTCAAATAAGGAAAATGAGGCCACACTCCTGCACTAGTAAGGGCCAGGGCCAACAATGCAGCCCATGGTTCAAAAGGACCTTCGTAGTCTCTAGACGACACTCCTGACTAGGGAAGTAGGAGCATCTGATCACCCAGAGAGAACATGTCCTCAGACACTAAAGGGTGAACAAGAAAATGGCTGATGGAGAAGGATTCCAGAGATACAAGAAAAAAATCAATCAACTCACACTTGGTTCATCTGAAGGCAGGAACCTGAGAAGTACTAAGATACTGCACAGCAGGACTGATAACTGGACACTGAGAACACAACAGAAAGAGCAAACCCAAAAGGATATCTGTTTTCTATAAGGATCCTTGGACAGTTCAGGCTTATTCCAGCCAAAGAGTCCCCAAAATACCAAGACTCCATGAGAACAGACCTCAGTGAGCTCCACCCTCCTCAGTGGAGCAGTGGAAGTCAAGAAGTCAAGAAGTCAGAGAAGTGAAAGGCTGCGGTAAATTTTTAAACACAGAAGGTTCAGGGAAGCTCATGTGGAATCACACCAGCCAAAGCCATTGCAAGACTTGAGCTTCTCTTTGGAAGCCATACCACATTCATGGTTAGCTAGAGTATCTTGAGGCTTGTTAATGAGACCTCAGGGGAACTGCATCCCAATTAGAGGAGTGGGCCATAGAGACAGCCATTCCCCCTTGTCACATTAACTTAGTGGTTCAAACTTTACAGGCCAAAGGAGCTATCGTTTCTATCCCAACTTTGGATTTCTTTGTTGAATCATCCCAAATTCATTCAATCAACAATAGTTTTTAAGCAGTTACTATATAAAGGACATGGTTTTATGCCATCTATTTGACGAGATACTAAATATATGTTACATAGAAATATAGAAATATAAATAGCTGGTATAAATAGGAATGGATCTGTTTTTTATTGTTTTTTTTAAGTAACACAGACAAGTTTAAACTAAACTAGACCTTTGACTCTTACCTTATGTTAACATAGCATTTTGAAAAGCATTTCCACCCTGTGAGGAATGTAAGACAGGCAAGGGGCAACATAATTGGGTGCTTTAAAGCATGAACTAAGGAGTCAAGTTGCCATGTGTAAATGCTAACTTTGACACCTGCAGGATATATAACCTTTAACAAGTGGCTTAAAATCTCTGATATGCCATTCTCTCATCTGCAGTGTTTTCTTTCTTGGGCTTAAAGAAGCTAGTATACGATTCCACAATAATAGCTAGAGATGTTAACACCACCACTACCATCCTCCTAAAAGTGGAAGGAGGATTCAATTTTAAAAATCACTAAAAACAGATCCAAACAACATCATATGAACCATCTTAACCTACCTGATATTTGTAGAGCACAACACCCTAAAACTGAATACTTACTCTTTCAAGCATACGTGGTGCATTCACCAAGATAGACATTATGACAAGCCATGAAACAAGTTTCAGTAAGTATAAAAAGAATGACATCATTCACAGTGGAATTAAACTAGAAATCAAGGGGCACCTGCACCTCAAGATTCATAACAACAATGTTCATGATAGCCAAAGTGTGGAAACAGCCAAGATGTCTATCAAAAGCTGTATGGATAAAGAATATGTGGTCCATATACATACACAATGGAATGTTACTCAGCCATCAGGAAGGAAGAATACCTACCATTTACATCAACATAGATGGAACTGGAGGGGATTATGCTGAGAAAAATAAGTCAACCAGATAAAGACAATTATATGGTTTCACTCATATGTGAAAATATAGGAAACAGCACAGAGGATCATAGGGAAAGGGAAAGAAAACTGAATGGGAAGTCATTAGTGAGATAGAAAAAAACATGAGAGACTTTAAACTATAGGAAACAAACTGAAGGTTGCTGAAGGGAAGGTGGGTGGGAGGATGAGGTAATTGGGTGATGGGCCTCAAGAATGGCATGTGAAATGATGAGCATGTGGTTTTATACACAATTGATAAATTGTTGAACATTACATCTGAGATTAATGATGTACTATATGTTGGCTAATAGAATGTAAACAAAAAAGAAGGAAAAAAAACTAGAAATCAGTAAACAATGAATCTTGAAAAAATAAAATAATGTAATAAAAAAATAAAGTAAAAATTATGAAAAAAATAAAAAATAAAAAAGATATCAAGGAAAGAAACAACTATTGGAAAATAAACTCTGTACTAATTAATAATCCAGTGGTCAAACAAGTCATTTTTAAAAATTAGAATACATTTTAACTGAATAATAATGAAAATATATGAGAAATTTTATGGGAGGCAGCTAAAGCATTGCTTAAAGATAGTTTATAATTTTAAATCCTTATATTAAAAATGAAGAAAGTGTAAAATCCATGAACTAAGTCTACACTTTGAAAGATAAAAGAAATAAGAGAAAATGTAAATACAATCAAAGTAGAAGGAAAAAAAGAAGATAGATATCAATCACATAGAAAACAAAAACAGAAAACATTTTTTTATAAAATCCAGATGATGATTCTGTGAAGATATAAAGAAAACTAAGAAATCTATAAGTAGGCTTTTATTTAAAAAAAAAAAGACAAAATAAAAATGAGAAAACACAAATGTTTAATTTGAGAAAGATTAGCACTACATATTCTTCAGAAAATAAAGGATAATGAGAGAAGATTATGAATAACCATAAGTTTTAATATTAATGTCATTTGTTAACTTAAGTTCATCAAATTCTACAGCTCAGGTTAAAGTATAAATTCCTCCCCCAAAAAATACAGCTTAAATAACTCCCCCAAAATGAGACAGAAAACCTTAATAGCCCTATATCTGTTAAATAAATTAAATTCAGTTTACAAACAGACACACCAAAAAAATTCCAAGCTAAGACCACTTAAAAGAAAAATAACACCAAATTTACATAAATGTTTTTAAAAATAGAAGAGTAAACTTCTCAAGTAATTCATCAGACCAGCATAACTCTATCACCAAAACCTAAAAAAAAAAGGTTTTAAAAAAAGAAAATCACAAACATCATTCATGAACATAGATGCAAAAAATCCTGAATAAAATACATTTAAATCAAATGCAGAAATGTATACGAGGGATATAAGCTCAGATCATGCAGCTCATAAGATAGAGCCCCACATTGGACTCTGTGCTGAGTGTAGAGCCTGCTTAAGATTCTCTTTCAACCTCTCCTTCTTCTTGCATGCGTGTGCTCTCTCTCTCTTCTCTCTCTGTTAAAAAAAAAGGGGGGGGGGGCTCAAGACAGCAACACAGGAAGACCCTGAACTCCCCTGTGAAGAATTCTGGACTCTGAAACATGTCTGACAAACAACTCATGTAGATAAAACATCAAGGGCTTTGGAAGAACACTGACCTCATTTTCCTCCACCTCAAAGTGAAACTGTAGCACCTATGGGGCGGCACTCTCCCGAGATTTAATTTTAAGACATTTATTTGTGGATTCTCAGTTCACATAGTTTTTTGACTCTTATTACCCATTCGCCAATCTGTATGATATTCTCAAGAATGATGCTATTTTCAGCATTATGTCACTAGGAAAAAAAAAATATCTCTTTTGGCGAAAACATTGAGTTTTGATCCCATGAATTAGGTAATTCTTGCAGTTGAATGCCCATGTTTTGCCTGCATTAGAAGAGGAGCTGAAAGAAGCATCATATCTTCCTGATTTCCTACCCTCCGCTTCCAGATCTGGCCTCTCAGACCCCGGTTTCCTAAGGACTCAGAGATCCCTGTGAACACTCATAAGGCAGTTCATGTAACATAGTTTAAAAACACTTTTTATTTACTCTGAGACGATTCTGGAGGGAAAATACCCAAAAATAAGGAGAATATCAGCCCCCAGATTTGGAATTCAAAGATTTAGAAGTATTTATGTTCTGGCAATCTCTAAAGAGAAGCAGAGGAATGCACACAGAGAACAAGGCTTAGAAATCAGGTAGACCTGGGTTTAAACTTAGGCTATGTGACCTTGATCAAAATATTGATCTCCCCCCAGTTCAGTCTCTTCATCCATAAAAGAGGAGAGTCATACCCATCTCACCAGCGTGTTTTAGGATTAAATGAAATAAAATATATGAAATATCTTGGTTAATATTAAAATATACACATATATACACATTCCTTGTTTATTTAAAAATATTATTCTCAGTAACAATAACAAGAGTGTCTTCAGTGATGTAATTGCTATCTCAATTAGATAATTGAAATGAAAAGAGAGATGTAACAACCACTTTTACATCTGAAACTCTAATGACTTCCAGAAATTTAACTGAACAAATGTTTATTGAGCTTTTTACCATATGTCACTTAAAACAAGATACAAAGGTAAGTACAATCCAGGCCACATTCTCAAAAGAGTGACAGTCATGGGTGAGGGGAAGCACTGAAATATAAGTAGTAAAAGCTTTAAAGGACCCTGAGTGCTGTGGGAATTCAAAAATAATAGGAAAAGCACATATTCCATATTCGAACAGGATCATCATGAAAGTTTCCTAAAGGTCTGAACATTTCAGACGGGCATTGGAAGGTGAGTAAGACGTTAATAGGTAGAAACAATAAGATTAATTTAGGTGGAAGGCACAAAGTGATGTTCAGGAAACAGTGAATACTAAAAAGCATCACTGAAAAAATAGAACATTAAGAGAGGGCCATGCCTTGACGGTGCTGCGTATGAAGCAGGAGTTGATTCAGAAGGCAATGAAGAGTCATTGAGGATTTTTGAGGGGGAGAAAGGATAAGAGAATCACTTCCAAATGATTAATATGGAAGTATATGGGGAGGGGAATTACTGTGAATTAGAGTCAGTGTTGGGGTTACGGTTTGGGGGACATTACCACGGTCTGAGATGTACAACTCAAAAAAAGATGATCAAAATATCATATGATAAACAGGGAGAACTCAAGGGCAGTTAAACCATTAATCAACAGGCAGCCCCAGAATGAAGACTGGGAAGGAGCTGGGGGTCTCATGGATAGGGTGACAAGATAATATGTTGGTACAGGACAGCGGATTATCAGGGTGCTTCGAGGGAATGGGTGAGAAGCACAAGAAGTCAGGAGGCTGAAGACAGATAAAACTAATGGGCCAAACAACCAAAAGCATAAGGAGAGAAAAGAGAAAAATGACAGACAAGTATGAACAGAAGAGCCTATTAAACACGAAAATGTTAATGATATGTGGAAAATAAAGCTTGTGCCCACAAGTAGATATCATTGCCTAGTACTTTCAAGTCGCTGAAAAACTCCAATGGTTCCATTTGATTCTTTGAAAACATGAGTCTAATGCTAATGTGAGTTCATGTGAATCTGCTGGAAGAAGTCAAAGTGCCTTCTGCTTTGTGCACTAAATGCTTCTACATCAGTTGGACTGCCTAGAACCCACTGGGCAGATCTTCAGTGTATCAAGCTAATCGAATGTCTAAGCATTTGAATGACTTCTATATCTCTCCCTACCTTGATCTTCCCCAAATCCAAAGGTTCAGGCTCTTCCAACACAAAACACACATTGACAATGACTCCAAGGCAACCCTCTTTCTCTTCTACTGACCTCTTCATTATTCCCAGAAAGGCCCTCGTTTTCTGGAACAGTTCCTTCTTTCAAAACCAGCCAACCTGCCTCAGGGTCACTACCAAATGTGGAAATGCAGCAGTAGAAGACCCCTAGACCTCATTCTAGAGGCTCCTCCAATCCAGCCCATCAGTTAAAGGTAGAGTTAAAGTAAGATCTCATGGCCCCAAATTCCCATCCCTTGCTCCTCCTATTTCCCCCAACTAAATCGTTTATTTCTCTCCCCAAATCACTGTCCTCCTCATCAGTCTTCTCATGGCATTTTTCACTTCAGCATTTCTAAAGGAGTAAATGAAGGGGTTTAAGAGAGGTGTGAGCACTGTGTACAACACAGCAACTATCTTATCTGCAGGGAAGGTGACACAGGGCCTCATGTAGACAAAGGAACAAGGAATGAAGAACAATCCCACCACTGCAATGTGAGAGGCACAGGTGGAAAGTGCCTTGCGTCGACCTTCTGAGGTCCGCGTCCTCAGTGAGCACAAGATGACCATGTAGGAAGAAAACAGTACCATGAAGCTGACCACTGAAATGGAGCCACCATTGATGATGATGAGCACACCAATGAGGAAGGTGTCTGAGCAGGCCAGTTTCAGCACAGGGTGGACATCACAGAAGTAGTGGTCAAGGACCTTGAGGTCACAGAAGGGCAGCTGGAAAATGAGGAACGTTTGCCCAGCAGAATGCAGCAAGCCCCCACCCCATGCTGCACCCACCAGGAGGCCACACACACGCCGGTTCATGATGGCAGTATAGTGCAGGGGTTTGCAGATGGCCACATAGCGGTCATAGGCCATGACGGTCAGGAGAAAGATCTCAGTGCCACCAAAGAAATGGAGGAAAAATATCTGAGTGATGCAGCCTTTGAGGGAAATGGTTTTCCTTTCAGTGAAAGAGTCAAGGATGAGCTTGGGGGCTGTAACAGAGCAGTAACAAATCTCCACAAAGGACAAATAACTGAGGAAGAAATACATGGGAGAGGCGAGCCCTTTGCTGGCCATGACTGTCACCACAATGAGGCCATTGCCCAGCACAATGGCTGTGTACATGAGGAGAAACATCACAGAAATGGTCTTCTGCACATCCTGGTTGGGGGAAAACCCCAGGAGAATGATTTCAGTCACATTGTTTATAACTGCCATGTCTTAACGCACAGGGGCTAGTGGATTAGAATCAAGAAATCAAAGAACTGTCCTCCAATAATTAGAAAAATCCTTCTCAGGTTTTGAAGACAATTGTCATTCTTCTCCTCTTGAGTCCCGTCTCAACCTTGGGTTCCTCCAAATTATGTTCTCTTTGAGATAAGTAGACAAAACAACAATCATCATGCTTGATGTCAGTCCCCAAATAGGACTGAGTTTGTAATAATGCTGCCTCGAAGTGTTTTCTCTAATGCAGGCACACCTATGTTAGCTAATGAATCCTCACAACAAAAATGAGAGGATATTTTCTACATGAGAAAAGTGAGCCTCTGAGATTCAATCCTCCTTCAAGGCATCACAGCTCATACCTGACTAAGCTCTAAATTCAAGACGTAGATGCTTCCACTACGTCTTATGCTTCTGAAGTGGGTTGTGATACTGGTTGTATGATTTAGATTTAAGATCAGTCTTGTCTTACACCTGTGTAGAACCAATTTTTTACAGAACTTTTATAGACCTTTTTTAAATTTTTATTAACATATAATGTGTTATTTGTTTCAGGGGTACAGGTCTGTGAGTCATTAATCTTACAATTTTATAGACCTTCTCAACCTCAATTTTCCCGCAACCTGTGGAACTAACCAGGCTCCCCAGCAGGTGTTTTTAAAAAGCTGAAAGAGGGAAGGACAGTCACCAACTTCAACCACTGTCCCAAAAGGGACAGATGGCAGAGTGAGATGTGAGTCACTAGCAGACTGCTTCAGTAGTCCTGACCAATGGTTAAGAAACAATTCAAAAGTCATGTAATCCCAAAGGAGCCTACCGTTCCGTGGGGATGGCCCAGCAGACATCCCAGCATGCACACTCAGGGCCTCAGAGCACATCAATTCTGCAAAGGGAAAGAGGCTGAGGTGGGTGACAGGACTGCCTCCTGAAGCAAAGCCATGCTAAAAAGACCCCGACATGTACTGCAGTGGCCTCCGAGGGCTCCCAGAGGTGATCAGACACAGAAGATCCACGATCACATCCTCCCAAGTGGTGATCCCCACGGGGTGGAACAAGCCAGTCAGCAAACATGTAGGTATCTGAAGTGGACAGTCCCACACTTCACAGCCAGCTTGCCATCTAGGCCAGCCCTCCACGTATGGGACAGCGGCCATGGCACTGTGACCTGGCGACAGAAGCCTGAGTTTGGAATCTGAGGATGTGGCTACAATCAGAGCGCAGCTGTTTCCTAGCTCTGTGACACTGAACAGTACAGAAACCCCAGAAAGCCTGGAATTTTCATCTGACAAACAACTAATAATATCTTTCCACGGTGCTGTTTTGAGAACTGAAGGACCTCATGAGTTTAAAAACAAATTATAACTGTGTAGGAGTACAACTGATTAGAGTGTCAGAATATAATTAATTATGCTTTAACTCTGTTTGTCACCCTGTCAGTGCAGCATATGATGGGACATAATAAGGGCCCCCACTCCACAAGGCAGGTATGACACCCACCTTTTGCTTGGGTAGTCTTGCAACATTTGGGTTCTGAGTTAAACATCTTACAACAAGCCTACAAAACAAAGGGCCACCTAATGAAATGGGACTGAATATGCTAAGAAACACGTTAAGCCCATCACCAAATGAGAAATACCGCATGAGTCTACTTATACAGGGTCCCTAGGGTATAAGTACATAGACACAGAGGGTAGAATGGTGGTTGTCAGGGGTTGGGGAGGGGATGTAGAGTTGATGGGTTCAGAGCTTCAGTTTGGGCCAATGAAAGTTCTTGAGATGGAGGGTAGCCATGGGTGCACAACACGAATTTACCTGAATACCACAAAACCGTACTCTTAAAACCCATTCAGGTGGTAAATGTTTATAGTACGTATGTTTTACCACTGTTAATCAATTAAACAGATTCAAATGACTCACATTCTACCTTCTCCATACCCACCTCCAAGGACAACTTTGTTTCCCACCCACCTTAGCTTCTGTCTTACCCTTGTTAGGAAGACTGGTTAGTTTCAAAGGAGGCGGAATAATTGAGTTGGAGAAACTCTGATGCTTACTGTCGAAAATCCATTCCACATTATGGGGTAAGGCAAGACACGTACGACATCCTTGTTGGGCAGTCAACATACGTCAGTCTTCAAGAATAAGAGAGACAGTGGAAGCACCTACATTTTGGAAAATACACACCTCGGTTCAAATATGAGCTATGTGGCCTTGGGCAAGTGACTCAAGCTCTCTGAATCTGTTTGCTTAGCTATAAATTAGGCATGAAACTATCCTCTCACAGTTGTGCCCTTCCCTTACCTCCCCACAGGCTCCTCTGTATGCCTGCCTGATCCACCTGTCGTGTGACAATATTTCACACTCAGATGTTCATGCCCAGACCAGGAATCACAGATGGGCATACTTTACCCCAATGGCAAAATGGCTCTATTACTAAGCAAATACCCTGTGAAATTATATTTGAAAATAAATGCTGTCTGTTTATATAATTGCTTCTGATTTCAGGTATCAGAGAGTTCCTCTCAGACGACTGATAAGGACAACTTTAGATTTCAGATTTTCAAAAAAATAAGGGCATTTTTCTTTCCAAAGTTACTGAAAGTAACGGAGAAGATGTCTAACAGTGTAACCATCAAATTTTTCTCTAAAATGTTACAGTTTTTAAGTCTTTACAATGGAAGAAAGAAAAGGAAATTAACATTTTCAAAACGCTGATTAGAAATAAAAACATTTGAGAGATATTTCATAAAGAGATCATCCGAGTGGTAAACCACCAACAGTGCAGTCACATGTCACCTGTGCGATGACTTTAATTCTCTCTTTAACTGGCAGAGTCAAAGAGACCCTGAAAGATAAGCACGTGTTCTTCTCCAACAGCAAGTAACTGCATGCTTCCAGGTTCTGTGGTTAAAACAAACCTAAACAGGGATACACTTAGAAGACTAAGACAGAGTAGCCTCAATAAATGACTTCTGTGAACAGTTTTCAAATCTTCACAGTAAACCTGCCCAATCTTATGGTTTCTCATTACACCTTTCCTGTCATGGAACTCCTCGTTCTGTGGATTCTGACAAATAATATTGCTCGACCAGCCTTGTCCAGCATCCTTTGCTCACGTTTTCCCTCCAATGACATCCCACACCAGAGGAGTCAAGCAGGGTCTCTCCAGCTAACTCCCTCCCTGAGCCATCACAAGCTGTGAGATTGGGAAGGAAGCTCATGGATTCCTCCTCCTACAGAAGGGGAAGCTGGACCCAGCACCACATGGCAGGTCAGGCAGAGGCTGGACTAGAACCACTTCACTGTCCTCTCACCCACCCACCGGTTCCTCCCCTGCTGCCAGGCATGGCCAGCTTCCAGAACAGAAGTGGGGGTCAAAGAGAGAGGAGATTACTACTTGTAACACTGGCAAAGCAATGCTAGAGCAGGATCTAAAAATATATACCAGCAAGCAAATGAACGATAGTGTGTTCCAGCTCAGTGCTCTACCTTCCTGAGGTGTCATTTCTGTGCAGACAGCCTAAGCAGAGCTCAGAGGCCTCAGAGTCGGCCAAAGTGCGCTGCCAGGGAAAGAAGCCCGTGCACGCCAGACACGCCTTGGTGACCCGAGATCTTGGCCCCAGCACTTTGTCACCAAGAGCTATATTATCCTCTAGCAATTCCACATGCCCCTGTCACATCTCCCCAACACAACAGAGACTGTAAGCTTTGAAGGTTTTTGAAGTGTCTCTTATGACCTGTGTCTTACCTTCTTCAGAGCTGGGAACTCAGACGTATATAAGTTTTTATTTGATCCTTGAATCCTCCATCTGCGACTAAATCTATTGCAAAACCAATCACTGTGGGTGTCTTATAAACAGCACAGAGGCTGACAGATATGTAGGGATATCAAGTATTAAAAAAAAATAAGGTCCCCTTTTGAAAATAATTCCAAAGCATGCCTCATAGAGACTAGGTGAATGAACCTACCTTGAATGTTGTTTACTGCCTTGGTTCTTAACTTTATCTTCTAAATCTTTTGTAGTCAGAAGACTGAATCACTTCCATAAGTCACCCCAGAAAAACATATTTGCTTCACTAACAACCTCTATAGATAAACCAATCAGAGAAATAAAAGGAGTATGCTAGCGTTATTGATCTGAATTTTGAAAATCAGGATTCAAGATGGTCCTCTATAAAATGCAGGATTCTGCATAGCTTAATCTCCATCCAGGCTCAAATGGGACAAATGCCCTCATTTCTACAAGACAAAGTCAGATGTGAGAATATCTCAGGCCCCTTGAAATTTTCTAAAGAATGTCTCAAAAATGCATCAGTCAGTAGTTAATTAAAAACTAGCCTTGCAAATGGCTCCACACTGGCCATGTTACTAGCAGCTTTGGTGAGAATCACTGTAGCATCTGCTCTCAGCCAAGATTGAGAGTCACTTTCTCACCTTGTCATTTAAGTAGGCAGGAAAGACTTTAACAGGGTGATGTCTAAGGTCTGCCCCATCAGCTGAAAGAGTGAGCAAAAAATCTAAGAAAGCCTCCTTACACATGGAGGTATATGGAAGCCAGAGTAACACCAGAAAGGTGCCCATGTCTGTGTGAAAGACTCTACCTGGGGGTCTTCCCACCCATGGTAAGGGCTTAGCAAATGAATGGACCCAGGATCTGTTCCACACATAAAGGTGCCATTAAATTCCAATCTTCCTCTGTGGACTCACACGCACCATTAATACCACCACCTCCAGGTGCTTCCAATGCTTCATAACTTTCTCACCAAAAAGTTACAGGGGAATGGAACAGGGCCAGTCTAGCCTAAAATCCATCAGAATGAGGTCTGAGGAAAATATTTGCTGGACTGTGAAGCTGGAAGTATGTATATGTAGGAGATGTAGACTTCGATCAGAGAATTGAATTCCCTAAACTTTTTAGCATCTCTTGTCTGGGGAGTTTCTGAGAAGAGCAAAAGTCAACTTGCCAAGTGCTTCTTTCAGAGGTTAAGGAACATGTCTCTAATTAATCCAATTATAAGGTTGGTACTTCTACTTGCCCCACATGATTAGCCCCCTCTTGTCTTGGCCCCTAGAGGTTTCCCTCTGCATTCTCAAGCAAGTGGCAGAGCAAAAATCAGTATCACAACATCCCTCTGTCCCCACCACAGACTTCTGCAAGAGGCTTGATGGCCTATTTTGACCTCATCCTCATTGGACCAATGATGTCAGGAAAGGACATTCCAGGGGGACTTGAACCCCATAAAGCTGGACCACATCACACACATACTCCAATAGTTCACCCAATCAGAGAATGCTAGATACAGAACGACCTTCCAGATCACCTTTTCCATATTATTCACTTGGGAAAAGATCCAAAAAGGAAATAAAAACAGCTCCTTCCTGATTCCTAGCACAAGGGTCTTCCAGCTGCTCATAAAGTTCTCAGTGTTTTGTCAGCACATGGTTTTCAATGTGCAAGGGCTCCCTAACTCCTCAGCATAGTCTCCTAGGAACAATAGGAACAATACATCACACTTGTGTTGGTAGTACTCGGTCTTTCTGACATCTCACAGATGGTCAGAGTAACAGTCTACTATAGTAGCTACTATTGCTATTCAACAGACTCAATAAAAAAAAAAAAGGCTCAGAAAGATTAGGATAATGGTTCAAACCTACGCAACTAATAAACTGTCCATCTGGGTTAAATGTCTAGGTGGAACATTGCCTGCCCAAACAGTTGCCCCATTAGGAAACAAAGAGGCCAGTGGGAAACAAAAGTAGGAACTGCCCCTCCTCTGCTTCTGCTCTGTGTAGTACTGCTGCTTCATCAAAGTTATGAATCTATGGTATACACGTGGCCTCCTTCTCCTAACCATAATCCATCTGAAACACTGCAAAAAAACTCAAACTTTTTTTAAAGCTCCAGGAATTATCACGACTTTAAGAAACCTATATTAATTCCTTCTGCATATACATCAGTAACTTCCTAATTTAGTTTCATACTAAATAAAATTGGCTACTCTCATAGGCTCAGTCTTTCTCAACTTCTCACTAAGGAAACTCTGGAGAAGAAAATAATGTTGAAAATTCTCAATATCATTGACAGCTGGCTTATAGTCATAGTAACAAAAGTTGGAGGCCTGGAATAGAGTAACACAAATAGTGACCCATGCATGCATTTTTGTTGGCCTGAAGGACATTTCCTGTCTTACAACACACCTCCCTGCTGCACACCCACACATGCATGTGCACATTCACACACACACACACACACACACACACACACACACATGCACACAATTTGTTTAGAAAAGTAATAAAAATAACACTTGATTTATTTTAATTTTTCCAGCTTTATTGAATTGTGGTTGACAAGTAAAAATTGTATGCATTCAAGCTGTACAACATAATATTCTGATATATGTATGCACTGTGAAATTATTATCACAGTTGATCAATCAAAAGAAAGAATCTAGGTGTAGAAGACAGAACTTTTGAATTTATGTAGTCAAAAGAGAACACATTAAAAAACAGAAAAGGATGTAGAAAGCCTGTGTGAACAATGGGATATCATTAAAAGAAATAGTCTAGAACTATTGCAGAAGAATAGAGGGAAAAGGGGCAGAGAGCCTATTTAAAGAAAGAATGGTTTCATATTTCCCAAATATAGGGAGATATTTGGACATCCAAGTTCATGAAGTTAATAGGTCCCCCAAAATTTCAATACAAAATGATCTTCTCTAGGACTATAATAATATAACTATTTAACAGCAAAGACAGAGAGAATTTTAAAAGCAGACAAAAAAATTCTCTCATACAAGAGACTTCCAAGGTTATCATTGTCTCTCTCAGCAGAGACTTTCTAGACCAGAAGAGAGTATAATGGTATTTTAAAGTGCAAAAGGAAAAAAACTGCCAACCAAAAATACTTTATCCAGCAAAGTCGTCCTTTGAAATGAAGGCAAAATACAGACCTTCTCAAACAAACAGATGCTGGTAGAGTTCATCACCACTAAACTGGGTTTAGAAGAAATTCTAAAAGTTCTTCAAGCTGAAATGAAAGGATGCTAATTAGTAATGTGAAAACATGAAAATATACAACACACTGGTAATGATAAGGATATGGTCAAATTCTGAATACTCTAATTCTGTAATGTGGTGGTGTCTTACTATAGGAGCTTTAACTGTAGTATAAGGCTAAAATGAAAATCCCACAGCCAACTGCATACACAGTAGTGAAAAGCTGAAAGCTTTTCCTCTAAGATCAAGAACAAGAAAATGATGCCCATCTCAGCACTCCTAGTTAACACAGTACTGGAAGTCCTAGCCAGAGTACATAGGCAAGAAAAAGAAATAAAGACATCAGAATTCAAAACGAAGAAGTAAATTCTCTGTTTATAGATGACATGATCTTATACATAGAAACCCCTAAAGACTCCACCAAGAAATTGTCAGAACTAATCAACAAATTCAGTAAGGACATGAAATCAACATACAGAAATCAGCTGTGTTACAATACATTAAGAACAATCTTAAAAATAAATAAATCCCATTCATAATTGATCAAAAACAATAAAGTACTTAAGAATAAATTAAGGAAGTGAAAGATCTGTACACTGAAAACTATAAGCCTTTAATGAAAGAAACTGTATAAGGATGCCTGGGTGACTCAGTCAGTTAAGCATCTGTCTTTGGCTCAGGTCATGATCCCAGGGTCCTGCGATTGAGTCCTGCATCTTGCTCCTTGCTCAGTGGGGAACCTGCTTCTCCCTCAGCCTGCAGCTCCTCCTGCTTATGCTCACTCTCTCTCTCTCTCTTTCTGACAAACAAATCTTGAAAGGAAAGGAAAAGAGAGGAGAGGAGAGGAGAGGAAAGGAAAGGAAGAAGAAAGAGAGAGAGAGAAAAAAAGAAAAAAAGAAAGAAAGAAAGAAAGAAAGAAAGAAAGAAAGAAAGAAAGAAAGAAAGAGAAAGAAAGAAAGAGAGAGAGATAGAAACTGGAGAAGATTCAAATGGAAAGACATTTGATATTCATGGATCAAAAGAATTAATATGGCAACATGTCCATACTACACAGTTATCCATAGATTCAAGGAAGTATCTATCAAAATTTCAATGATATTTTTTGCAGAAATAGAAAAAAATCCTAAGACTAAAATGCAACCACAAAAGACTCCAAATGACAAAAGCATCTTGAGAAAGAACAAATATGAAGGTATCACTCCTCCTAATTTTAAGCTATAGTACAAAACTATAGTTATCAAAAGAGTATGGTATTAGCATAAAAACAGATATATACACCAACAGAACAAAATAGAGAACCCAGAAATAAATTTTTGCATGCACAATCAAATAATATTTGATAAAGTTGCCAAGAATACACAATAGAGAAAGGATAGTTGTTCAATAAATGGTGATAGGAAAACTGAATAATTGCATGCAGAAGAATGATACTGGACCCCCATCTTATACTAATGCCAAAATTAACTCAAAGTGGATCAAAGACCTAAATGTAAGACTTGAAACTATAAAGCTCCTGGAAGAAAACATAAGGAACATGTCTTTGACATGGTCTTGGCAACAAATTTTTTTGAAATGACACCAAAAACACATGCAACAAAAGCAAAAATAAACAAGTGGGACTAGATCAAATTAAGTTTCTTGACAGAAATCATCAACAAAAAGCGAAAATGAACTTCTGGGACTTCATCAAAATAAAAAGCTTCTGTACAGCAAAGGAAACAGTCAACAAAACAAAGAGGCAACCCACGGAATGGGAGAAGATATTTGAAAATGACACCACAGACAAAGGGCTGGTATCCAAGATCTATAAAGAACTACTCAAACTCAACACCCAAAAAGAAGATGAACACATCAAAAAATGGGCAGGAGACATGAAGAGGCACTTCTCCATAGAAGATATACAAATGACTAACAGACACATGAAAAAATGTTCAGCGTCACTCTAGGGAAATTCAAATCAAAACCACACTGAGATACCACCTTACACCAGTCAGAATGGCCAAAATTAACAAGACAGGAAACAACAAGTGTTGGAGAGGCTGCAGAGAAAGAGAAACCCTCTCACACTGTTGGTGGGAATGTAAACTGGTGCAGCCGCTTTGGAAAACAGTGTGGAGATTCCTTAAAAAATTAAAGATAGAGCTACCCTATGACCCTGCAATTGCACTACTGGGCATTTACTCCAAAGATACGGATGTAGTGAAAAGAAGGACCATATGTACACCAATGTTCATCGCAGCAATGGCCACAATCACCAAACTGTGGAAAGAGGCAAGGTGCCCATCAACAGATGAATGGATAAAGAAGATGTGGTACATATATACAATGGAATACTATGCCTCCATCAGAAAGGATGAATATCCAACTTTTGTAGCAACATGGACTGGACTGGAAGAGATTATGGTGAGTAAAATAAGCCAAGAAGAGAAAGTCAAGTATCACATGGTTTCACTTACTTGCGGTGCATGAGGGGTAACCTGGAGGACAGTGGGAGAAGGAAAGTAAATGGGAAGTAGGGTAATCCAGGGAGAGAAGCAAAACAACAGAGACTTTGGACACAGAAACAAACTGAGGGACTTGGAGGGAGAGGGGTGGAGGGATGGGAGAGCCTGGTGGTGGGTACTGGGGCACCTAATGCGTGGAGCACTGGGTGTGGGGAATGAGGAATGAATCTTGGAACACTGGAAAAAAAAATTTAAGTAACAATAAAATAAATAACTAAATAAATAAATAAATAAATAAATAAAACAAGGCATTAGCCCAATATCAAAAAAAAAAGAAATCATCAACAAAATGAAAGGCACTTATGAAACAGGAGAAAATATTTTTAAATCATATATCTGATAAGGGATTATTATGAAAATATACAAATACGTCATACAAATCAATAACAACCAAAAAATATCTTATTTAAAAATGGGCAGAGGAACTGAATGGACACTTTTACAAAGAAGACATACAAATGGCCGATACATATATGAAATAATGACTGGATCATTAATCATCAGCAAAATGCAAGCCAAAACCACAGTGAAATATCACGTCACATCCATTAGAATAGTTACCATCAGGGACCCTGGGTGTCTCAGTCAGCTAAGTATCTGCCTTTGGCTCAGGTCATGATCTTGGGGTCCTGGGATCAAGCCTGTCAGGCTTCCTGTTCAGCATGGAGGGAGTCTGCTTCTCCTTCTACCTCTGACCCTCTTCCCAGCTCATGCACATGCACTTTCTCTCTAATAAATAGATAAATCAAATCTTTTTAAAAAAAAGGAATAGTTACCATCAAAAGACAAGAGATAATAAGCATTGATGAGTATGTGAAGAAAAGAGAAACTTGTGCACAGTTGGTGGTAAACTTGTGTAGCTACGGTGAAAAACAGTGTCAGTGTTCATAAAAATTAAAAATAGAACTCCCATATGGGTATTAAGAAGGTCACATGCGGGGGCGCCTGGGTGGCTCAG
>PITA01014487.1:0-53417 GCA_004023965.1 Spilogale gracilis | reverse complement strand
TTTTTTTTTTTTTAAAGATTTTATTTATTTGACAGAGAGAAACACAGCCAGAGGGGGAACACAAGCAGGGGGAGTGAGAGAGGGAGAAGCAGGCTTCCTGCCGAGCAGGGAGCCCGATGTGGGACTCGATCCCGGGTCTCCGGGATCATGACCTGAGCTGAAGGCAGTCGCTTAACCGACTGAGCCACCCAGGCGCCCCAACTTGGCAGGCATTTTACCAGAACTTTAAAAAGTATGTTAGAAACCCATATGTATACCACACTCAGAGTTTTATTAGAAAAATGGGATCGTGTTATCCCCATTTTTTCACTCATCAGGTTGTTGACATTTGCAGATTCTCTCTGTGCCTGGCCAATCTGGTGAGGATCCAGGGAGAGATGAGGTGAATGAGGCCAGGGGCCAGGCTCATAGGACTGAGGTAAGGGAACTCCACAGGCAGGGGATGTGGGGTGAGGGGAGACTCAGCCAGGGCGGGGAAACCTTCCAGGCACCAGCACAGCCTCCTGGGAGCTGGCTGTACTCTAAGGCGTCTGGTGTTTCGTTTTTTGTTAAAATCCGCTCTTCCTGTGAGTCCTCCCTCAGGCTGAGAACCTCTCTCTGCATTCCTGGGGCAAACTGCTGCAGCCGCCTCCCGGGCCCCCCCACAGTAGACGGGGGAGGAGTGAGACCCCTGAGTCTCAAACTGGGGCTGCTGAGGCCCTCCCTGCAAAAGGAGGATAACAAATGCCATTATGGGCGAGGAAGAAATCTAAAGCTCAAAGACCTAGAACCAAGGGCCCCAGGGCATGCAAAGAACGGAGAGGAAACCAAGACAGCAGAAGGCAGGCAGGCAGGCAATTAAAGGAGGGGGCTGAGTTTTCAATTAACAGGCTCCTCTGCTAACAGAGGATAATTAACAGATTAGCAAGGCTGGGAGCGGGGCTGCCAGCAATCATTGGGGCAGGCACCAGGGGTGGGGACGAACTGGGGCTCCGGATTCCACAGGAATGAAAGGAATCTTCCAGCTCAGGAACCTGTGGGCAGCCGAGGGTCACTGGACTGAGCAGGCTGGATGGCAGGGGAAAGGCCCAGAGGGAGGGGGCGGGGTGGGGGGGCAGTAGTATCATCACACTGTCTCCTGGCCTGGTCTGCAAGGGCCCTGGGTTTGCAGAACCTCTCTGTCTGGGGAGGGGCTGATGAGGGGATTTATGAGACTATCGGGGAGTCATGGTGTGGATGCCCTTGAACTTGCACTCTGCCCTACAAGCTCACTACGCGCTTTCAAAGTCATTTGGGGGGAAAACTGCATAATACAGGCGGGAGAACAAGGCTGTGACATTAGACACTTCTGACTCAAAATCTTGCTCTCATTTCTGCCTGAGTGTGGCTCATTGGACATCCCCGCTGCCCTTGCAGACTTCCCAGCTCCTTTCTCCTTAGGCCGGAGCACACAAAAGCATAGAAGAGCCAGTGTGCAGGCCTCCAGCTGTGTCTCTCCTTGCCAGGGAGTTTGAGAAGGTCTCTGTTCCAGAAAGCAGAGGCTCAATCAGCCTGAATCACTCAGTGACCTGTGTGGGGCAGATACCCCTGCCAGCGCCCTAGAGACATAGTGTGGGAGACCATTGCATTCAGTTATGAGATTTCAGAGCTGTTTGTTATAGCAGCAAACCAAGCCAGTCCTGACTGTTACACGGGGTGGCCCTCACCTTCCTGAGACTCTGTTTGTTTCCTTATCCATAAAGTGGGTAACAGTGATACTCACCTTGAATGATTATTTTGAGTTTAAGTGAGATGACATATAAGTTACCTGAAGGGTATGCTCAGCTCCTAGGTCCCATACACCCTGTTAAAAAAAAAAAATGGCAACGTTGCTACAGGCCAAGGTCAAAAACCAGGAACATTTGCTTGGCCACAACTAGTGGTTGGTACTTTTAAGTGCTGAGCAAAGAGTTTAAAGGTTGTGGTGATGGGGGTGGAGAGGCAAGGTCCATAGGATGCTGCAGGCCTGGCCTGCACCCTCCCGGGAAGCCAGGCCAGCTCCCTTCCTTTTTAGCTCCTCCAGTTCTCTTCTGCTGGTTATGTGCAGAGAGGAGCTGAGGGCTTGCTGGAGCCCTAGGCAAGTGCTTCTCCCAGAGCTGCTGGCCCCAGCAGGGGTCCCTTGGTTCTCTCAGGCCCCAGGCCTGTCAGCAGCACACTGGCCCACCCTCAGCCCTCCCTCCTGCAGCAGCAGCCCACATTCTCTCCTGGCCATGCCCTGGCCTTCAGCCCATTCCTAGCCAGTCTCACCTTCCCCCATAGAAGAGGAGAGGGTTACAGCCCTGGAGATGGCTTCTGTGTTCCTCCACTCTGTTTTTGGCCTGTTCCCCACTGTTCCTCTTTGGTCTATAAGATCAAACCCATTTTTTTTCAGCTGATCTCATTCCTCCCAGAGTTTCTGATGCTCTGCCTCCAAAGGCAGAGAAATGGTTTCTGTCTACTTTCCAAATATGAAGCTGTCTCACACTCTCTGTAGTTGGCTCCCTGCTCTGAGTTCACCTGATTCTTTAGAGGTAGAATGTTCCAGACACAGGCTTTTAAAATTTCCTTCATAGCCTGTTCATGTTTCCATGGGATTATCCCCAACCCCTGCCTCCCCCACAATCCAAGGAGCTGTCATTTCCCACCCCACCCCTGCCGTAGCCACGCCCCTCCTCTCTGGGGCCTTCCTGCCCACCAGGACGAAGCCCAAAGATGAGCAAGCAGAATCAGGATGCCCCATGGCCACGGAGGACACTGATCAGGAAAGAACTTGACTCTTGAGTGTCTGACATGGGGCAACAGATCAGCAGGAGTCTGAAGTTGCCCTTGACTCTCTCACAAATGAGACCCCATTACGGCCACTGCCACTGAGCCATCTGAGGAATGGCCACCATGTGGTCCAGCCCAGTAGCCTCTGGCCATGTGCTGCTAATGAGCACTTGAAATGTGGGCAGAAAAAGGGAGATGTTCTGTGAGTGTAAAATTCGCTAGATTCCAAAGACAGGATGAAAACAGGACATGAGATATCTCAACTAATAAATTAATTATAACACCATAAACTCATTACTTAATATCATAAATATCTCATTTGTATTGATTACATGTTAAAATGATAGTATTCTCAATATATGGCATTAAAACATATTAAAACCTATTTTACCTGTTCTTACTTCTAAATGTGGCTATTGGAAATTTAAAATTATTCATGTGGCCACGTGTTTTATTTCCGCGGGCCAGTGCTACCTGCCCATCACTTGCACCATGTGGAAAGCTGCCCTTGAGATGTCACGTATTCATCTCCCACTGCTGCAGAAAGCCTTCCCACCAACTCAGTGGCTTAGGACAACGTAAATGTGTTAGCTTATAGTTCTAGGGCCGGAAGCCTGCCACAGGCATTGCTAGGGAAAATCAGGGTGGCACCAGGGCGGCGTGCCTTTCTCGAGGCTCAAGAGGAGAATCTGTTTTCTTCCTTGTCCAGCTTCCGTGAGCTGCCCGCACTTGGCTGCTTGTGGCCACTTTCCATCTGCAAGGTCCACCGGGGCAGCTCAAGTCTCAGACCTCGTCTTTCCCATGCGGACTTTTCTGCCTTCCTCTCCACATTTCAAGGACTCTGGTGAGAGTACATTGCCCCCCCCCCCGCCAATAATCAGGATAATCCCCTATTTTCAGGTCAGCTGACTAGCAAACATCACTTCAACCTGCCTCCCTTCCCACAGGTTGCTGAGGCACAGGTCCACACTCACCCCTCCTGTCACCCCAAGAGGACTGTCCTGCGTCTGTGTCTCCCCTTCCTTGGCAGAGAGTGCTCTGCTTTGAGTGTACTAGCCAGCCTCGTGCAAGCCCTCTTTTCTGGGAACTGCTCTAATCCTAGGGCTGAATCTATGGAACAAGAGATGGACACAGGGATGAGTTGGACCATCGGATGGTCTTTCCCACAGATCTGAAATAAGAATGCAGACGTGCCAACTGTCCATTCTCCAAGGGATCTTGGGAGCTGGGAGCTGAGGAAGCCTCCTTTCATCCAGAGGGTTGGAAGGTGCAGATAGCATGGGGAAAAACCCAAGGCAGACTACCATGATGCCAGGAGAGCCAGAGGACGGCAGCTGCTTCTGTCTCCATGGGCTCTCCAGCTTGGGATCCAGGCCTTTCTGAGGTTTGACTGCTCTTCTTGCCCACTGGGGTTGCCACACATCCTCAGAATAAATCCCCATCCCCCTCTTTTTATCTCCATAGAGAAGTTCAATGAATTTTTATCATTTGAAATCAAAAGAGCCTTGAGTAAGACACCCTTCCCATACTCACACCAGCCCTAGGTCCCTGAACTAGCACCCCAGCCTTTTGGGGACCCTTGTGGATGTGGTCCTCTTCCCTCCCTCTGTACCAGGCCAGTGGCAGAAGCTCAAGACTTTGAATTGCCAGGATCATAGAGGGCAGGAGCAAGTAGTGCTGGACTGTGTTCTAGGTCTTTTGACCCCAAACCTGGTGGCCCATGTGGCTGATTGTCTGCCCAACAGCCATTCTGCCCTTCCTCTCCCTCCAAGCCACAGGCAGTTACACAACACAATATGACCAGTGATAAGTGTCCTCTGAGTGGAGCTTTCCTGTGAGACCCAGTCACCTTCCCCTCATTCCTTTCTGGGAAACAAAGCTCTGCCTGAAAGGGCGTCAGCCATCTTGTGACCATGAGGACAAAGGCAATTGCCAAGGATGGCAAAGTAGGAAGCTGAAAGGACCCTGGTCCCTGATAACCTCACACCAACCCCAGTGGCCTCCTGCCTCTGGACTTCCTATTACTTGAGGAAAAAACACCAAAGACTTATTTGTTTAAGACAGTATTGTCAGGTTTCAATGTTTTGTTATATGCAATTATAACTGATTCTCTCACCTGTCTCCTTTGGGAATTTTGGTCATGGATGGAGTTTCCTGGTAGGAAAGGAAAGGGCTTCAGAGGCTCTCTAATGTCACCATTTTGTCCTCTCAGGTTTGCAAGGACAGATGGAAGGTCAGCAGGAACTAGGACTTCTTGGTGCTCTAAATGGGTGTATTCTAGGAGGATTCCTTCATCAAAGAAGGGGAGAGCTCAAAGTAAGTTGGTCACCACGGAGCCATTCTTTTCATTTTACTGATGAAGAAATTGAGTCTGTGTCAGTTAAGGTATGTTTGGCTCCAGGTAAAGAGCACTCAACCAATGGAGGCTTAAATGAATAGGAGTTTATTTTACTCATGTAACAAATCTAGTGGTTTTAAGACTGCCTCACAGCCCAGTAGAGTGAAAGTATGAGGTTGGCAAGTCTGAGATTTTTTTGGCATTTCCCGCATTATTGCACAACGGCTGCTACAGCTCCAAATATTACAATCTCACTTTCTGGTGAAAAAAAGTTAGAAAGAAGGGAGAAAGACAGAGGGGAAAAAAGGAGGGGGCTTTCTTTATAGAAGAAAATCTTTCCCAGAAGGATCACAGCAGAGTCCCCCTTCTTTATCATTGCCTGAGAGTGGGTCACATGCCAGGCAGGTAACTGATAAGGATTCTGACTTGTCCAGGGTCAGACACTGACTAGTGAGGAAAAGACCAGGGCTAGAACCCCAAACCTCTCTCCCCTGATATCTGATGGGAAGAACCTCTGCATCCTGATGCAGCAGATGCTGCTGGAGTATCACTGGGGTCGTCTACACCCTTCAAGCCAGTGCCCTCTGCTGGAGACTGGCCAAGGAGGGTAGGATGAATTCTGGCCAGTGAGGTATGACAGAAAAGCAGCTAGGGGGATTCTGGGAAAGGGTCCCTTACTCTTAAAAAGTTGTAGCCAATGTTAGGGCCCGCTTAGCCTCAAGGCCAGCAGAACAGGCTCTGAAACTCCCTGGCAACTTAGGCTTCTGCATATCTAAGACCCCCTGGTGACTGATGCCTTTACAAGGCCTGTGTTTACCAAAGAAGGGCAGTTAAGTCAAAGAACCATCTGTGTATCTTGCTTCCTTGCCCCAAAGGTGTGGGCAATTCAGGAACTGGGGAGGGGGCAAGAATGTCATCACACCCACCGGAGTAAATTACTGTGTGACTCATGCTTGCTGTTTGAAATGCATATAAACCCCGACCTACCCCTTCTCGGGGCTCCTCTGTTCCTGTGCGTGTAGAGGGCCCCAGCATGCTTGGTAAATAAACCCCTTGCTGCTTGCATGAGAGCGTCTCTTGGAGTTCTTCCTTGGCGGCGGTAGCCCTCTCAACTTTAACAGCCAAGGGGGTACCCCAAAAATGTAACCAGGAAAAGGTGGTCTCCTGTGCTGTGTGCAGTCATATCTGGACGTGATGCCTGGAGCTGTGGCAGCCATATTGTGATCATGAGAGAAGCCACTCTGAGAGCAGAGCTGAGGACAGCATGGGAAGGGAAAAGAAATCTGCTACTCTAGTGATGCCTCTGTGGCAGTGAACTAACCAGCCCTGAGCTCTCTGCCTTAGGGCTTCTTTGTGAAGGAAACAACTCTCTTAAGCCCCTTCCAGCTGAAAGCATTCTAACTAATCCACACATCTCCCTCTGCTCCATTTCCTGCTCCAGAGCTGGGTGCAGACCAGCAGCAAGCAGCCCCATTCTGGGGGAAAGCAATGCTATCTGTTCTTTGCCCACACTGCTGGAGCTCAGCCTCTTACGGCTGGCTGCTCATTACACAACCATGCTGCCCACTATCGCCATGAAAAAAAAGCCGAGAACTGTGTTCAATACCCCAAGCAGTGAGGAAGAGTGGTTTGAGGGGAGGTGTTGCAGGGGCTGCATGAAGGAAGGTCTTCAGACCCACCCATGCCTCCCCCGACCATAGCCCTGCCCATCCCTGCCAGCTGCCTGTGGGCCAGATGGGGCAGAGAGGCTAGTGGTTAAGTGCTGGAGAATCCCCAAATCCTGGGGCTGGCCCAGAATGGGTTTTTGTTGAGGGATTGTGACCATTCTGTCTCTGCAGCAATCCTGGTGCAGGATGAATACAGGCCAGTTAAGTACTTTTCTGGCAGCTGATTATATAGATTTGCTTCTATATAAGCGTTCTTGCAATGACCAGGACCCCAAGAGGGCCCTCCCTCAGCCATTTGTGTTGAAAACACTCGGAGTATGCTAGCTAGCTTCTTTGCTTTCTGGGAAAGGGACTCTGGCAGGGAGAATGGCTTAGAGGGAGGGCACTTCTTGAGGCATTTTCTTTCTCTGAGGAAATGCTAGAGGGCCTGAATGTCAGAACTCCCCCCCACCCGGCCACTTACCACTAGCTGCCAAGTGAAGTCTGCAAACTGCAGGTCTGATCTTTCTGCTTGGAGACCCCGTGGTGCCTGCGGCCTGGGGCCGGCCGGCCGTGCCTGAGTCGGGCAGCAAGGAACCTTACGTTCTGTTCTTTCGTCTTCCTGTTGCTGAGCTTTGATCATTCCCTGTCTCAGGATTCCCACTGTCCCGGGTGATTCTGTCACCTTGGTGTGGCCATCAGAGTCACAGAGATTGCTCCAGACTGGCCTGCAAATCTTTCTGGACTAAAAAAAAAGTGGGTTAGTCCTGGGGCTTTTGTGGAAAATTCTGGGCGAGGGACACCGACACTTCTGGGTTTGTCAGCTGGAGAGTATACAGCTGACATTGCTGGGGACCTTCTTTGTCATCCAAGGGGGTCAACGTAGGAAGGAAAGCAACCCAGAGGAAGGCAGTTGGGAAGAGCACCCACTGACATCCTGATCCTGATGACATTATCTGAGCACCTGAATCCATTTATACCTGAAACCTAAATTCTAGACTTTTCAGTGATTTGAGTCTGTGATTTTAAATTCCCTTTACTTAAAAAAAATAGGGGCACCTGGGTGGCTCAGTCAGTTAAGCAGCTGCCTTTGGCTCAGCTCATAATCCCGGGGTCCTGGGATTGAGCCCCGCATCGGGCTCCCTGTTCAGCAGGGAGCCTGCTTTTCCCTCTCCCGCCACCGCTCCCCCTGCTTGTGCGTGCTCTCTCTCCCTCTCTGACAAATACATTTTAAAAATCTTAAAAAACAAAACAAAACAAAACAAATGAACAAAATGAACCATTGTAGCTGGGCTCTCTCTCATTCCCCTTCAAAGTCATTACTCATATAAAGGCTTGACTCCCTCGCAGGCAGAATTAATCTCTCCTTTGTTGTTCTCCACTTGCTTACCCCCTTTTGTTAGCATTGCCTGCTCCTTTCTCTCCCTGCCCAGCTGAACTGGCCCCTTCGGCGGGAGTGGACCTTATTCTGCCTCAGCCTCTGCTGGACCTGAGGCACTGGGTACCATTCATCACACTCTCAAGTGGAGTTAAATTCCGTGGTGCATTATCAGCTTTGGTCAACATAAAACTCCTCTCCTGTTTTCTTTATTCTCTTTCATCTCTCCCCCATTTCCATTCCCTTCCTCCACAGAGGCAACACACTATTGGGACTCCTTTCTCCACCCCATTGTCGGTGTTCTTGCAAAATGGGTATTGTCTTTACATTTTTTTATTTCTGCAGTGGTTCTCATGTTGTTTCTTACATTTTAAACTCAGCATTAAGGCCCATCCATGATGCTATGTGTGCATTTAATCTTTCTTAGCTGCTCCATAATTTACGGTGGGAGTCATTCCCAGTTTTTCTTTCCACTCTCCCAGGAAGCAGTATGTCTGTCACACCTGTTCCGGTCTACCCCCGCATAGCGACAACACCCCCACATTTCCACCCAACACTAACACTGGCTTTTATCCAGCGAAGTTTGGCCTGATAGATTGCATGTGTTCTCTAATGCTGTGTAACAAGTTACCACAAACTCAGTGGCTTAAAATAACATGCATTTTTTTTTACTCCCCATTTTCTGTGGACCAGGAGTCTGAGTCTAGTTTAGCTGGGTCTTCTGCTCAGCCTGCAAGCAACGTATCGGCCAGCCTACATTCTCATCAGAGACTCCAGTAGACAAGAATCTACCTCTAAACTGCTTCGGACTGTTGGTAGAATTCCTCTCCTCGTGGCTGTAGAACTCAAGTTGACTGGCTTCTTCAGAGTCAGCAGGAGAGTCTCTGACCTCTACATCTTTTTAGAAGAACAACTCACCAGATTAGGTTTGACTCACCTAGGATGATCTCCCTTTTAACTTCAAATCAATGCTAAGGGCTTTTATTACATCAGCAAATTCTCTTCACCTTTTTCATATTGCTTTACCTCATCCCGAGCTGACATCCTAACACTTTTGTTATATTTCATTGGTTAGAGACAAGTTTAGACAGTCCTGCCCATATTCAAGGGGAGAGAATTAAACTAGGGCTTGGGCATGGGGGTTCATCTTAGAATTCTGTGTATCACAAAGGTGTAGCGTGATATTTTAATTTTGTTGTTGTTGTTGTTTTTAAAGATTTTATTTATTTGAGAGAGAGAAACACAGCCAGAGAGGGAACACAAGCAGAAGGAATGAGAGAGGGAGAAGCAGGGCCCCTGCTGAGCAGGGAGTCCAATGTGGGGCTCAATCCTGGGACTCCAGGATCATGACCTGAGCTGAAGGCAGATGCCTAACAACTGAGCCACCCAGGTGCCCCTTGTTGTTGGTTTTTAAATTGGGGTAAAGGATTCATAACATAAATCTCCCCGTCTTAACCATTTTAAAGTCTATAGTTCAGTAGTGTTAAGTACATTCACAATATGAAGCAGCCATCACACCATCCATGTCCAGAGTGCTTTTCACCTTGTAAAACAGAAACTCTGTACCCATTAAACACAGACTTATATCTTCTTGTCCCAACCCCTGGAAACCACCATTCTACTTTCCGTCTCTATGAATTTGAGTACTCTAGGTATCTTGTATAAGTGGAATCCTATTTTTTTTTCTGACTGGCTTATTTCACTTTACATAACAATGTTAAGTTTCATCCACATGGTGCATGCGTCAGAGTTCCCTTGCTTTTTAAGGCTGAATACTATTTCATTGTGTGCATGTCCCATTCACCTGTCATAGGCACTTGCATTGCTTCCATTTTTTGGCTATTGTGAATAATGCTGCTATGAAAATGGGTGCAAATATCTTTTGAGATTCTGCTTTCAATTCTTAGGGGCATATACCCAGGATTAGAATTGTTAGGTCATATGGTAGCTCTATTCTCAACTTCTTGAGGAACTGCCATATAGCTTTCCTAGTGGCTGTACCATGTGACGCTCCCACCAAGAGCTGCACACGGCTTCCAGTTTCTCACATCCTCACCAACACTTCTTTTCTGCTTTCTTAGCAGCCATCCTAATAGGTGCAAGGTGGTAGCTCATCAGGGTTTTGATTTGAATTTCCCTAGTTAGCAATGTTGAGCATCTCTTCATGTGCTTATTGGCCATTTGTGTGTCTTCTTTGGAGAGAAGTCTATTTAGATACCTTATTTGCATTTCTCTGCATTTCTCTACTAATGATTTTGGCCATATCCTCATGTTTCATAGCTTTTGGGGGGTTTCCTCTTCCAAAAGTCCATGCTTGCATCCTTTGTTCATTTATTTTTCATGCCAATTTGCAGGAGTTCCTTGTATACTGAGGCTGTATTAATTTTGTCGATTTTCGACTTTGCACATGTTCTCTCATTTGTCAACTATCATCTAGAACAGGTATCTTTAATTTTGACATAGTAAAGTCCTTCCTCCTGTTTTTGGACTGTACCTTGAAATTCTGTTTGATTATCTTTTCCTCACTCTGAGTGTCAAAGATGTTCCCCTCTCTCTATATTTTTTCTTTTTCTTTTCTTTCTTTTTTTAAAAAAGATATTTATTTATTTGATATATATGGAGAGACAGCAAGAGAGGCAACACAAGCAGGTGGAAAAGCAGGCTTCCCGCTGGGCAGGGAACCTGACACGGAGCTTGATCCCAGGACCCTGAGATCATGACCTGAGCCAAATGGAGGTAGATGCTTAATGACTGAGCCACCCAGGCACCTCATCTATCAGTGTTATCATTTGGCCATTCACATGGACTCTTTATTTTTTTTTTAAAGATTTTATTTATTTGACAGAGAGAAACACAGCTAGAGAGGGAACATAAGCAGGGGGAGTGAGAGAGGGAGAAGCAGGCTTCCCGCCGAGCAGGGAGCCCATTGTCGGGCTCCATCCTGGGTCTCCAGGATCATGACCTGAGCTGAAGGCAGACGCTTAACCAACTGAGCCACCCAGGCGCCCCTCACATGGACTCTTTAACCTACCATCTGAGCACCCACCTTGTATGGGATAACATTTTTTTCTTTATAAAAGTGAGGCAGAGTGTTCCCAGTAAGAACAGCTGACTTTGATGCACCTTTTATTGTATATTAAGATTTCCTATAACTAGGGCTTCATCTCTACCCTCTCCATGTTGTTTCAACGGGTTGTTTATTCTTTCACTAACATCATACTGTTTTTTTGTTTATTTGTTTTACATATATAACTATTTATTACATATATAACGTGTTTCAGATCTGTCATCTTGTGTTTTCTCTTATATTAATTTTAATTTTTTTCCATAACCAACCACCCTATCCCTCCTCCTCCACCCCCCAGAAACCTTCAGTTTGGTTTTTGAGATTAAGAGTTTCTTATGGTTTGTCTCCCTTTATTTTATTTTATTTTTTTTTTTTAAATATTTTATTTATTTATTTGACAGATAGAAACACAGCTAGAGAGGAAACACAAGCAGGGGGAGTGAGAGAGGGAGAAGCAGGCTTCCCGCCGAGCAGGAAGCCCGATGTGGGGCTCGATCCCGGGTCTCCAGGACCATGACCTGAGCCGAAGGCAGTCGCTTAACCAACTGAGCCACCCAGGCGCCCCTGTCTCCCTTTAAACAGTGTCATTGTAGTATGCCTGAATATTTAGGAGAGGGAGATTCCTGCCCACCCCCCTTTTACTTAGGCATCTGTAGAACTTTATTCCTCCTCACACATTTCAAACTAAGTTTTCATAGCTAGAATTTTTACTGGGATTACAATGACACTATAGATTAATTTAGGGAGAAGTAACATCACCATATATCTGGCCATCTCTCCCAAGGGCATGAGATGACTCTGATTGGAGGATGTCTACACCACACTTTGTCCCCCCTCCCCCCAGCAATTAACAAGCAATGGATGGAGCTTGCTAAATCAGTGCTAGAGAGGAAATTTCCAAGGAGGAAGAAAGAATGGGTCCAGAATGCTCCTCAGCACCACTCACTCCATTCCCAGCCAAGGTGGGCAATAGGAAGGAAACACTCTGTTACAGAACCTATGCTCTCTAGGTAGACAAAACCAAGTATTATGGAGGAAATGTATATGGCGGGAAGTTGAGCTTCCCACCCAGAAGGGTTGGGCTCCCCTGAGGTGGAGACAAGGGGTAAGGGGATCATAGAACAACAGAATAACTCCTGGCTTTCCCCAGGTTTGTCTTGGTCAACATCACATGATGGCACTGGCTGGTTCACCCCCATCAATAATGTTTGGAAGATTGATCATGCTTTTATCGATACCCATCCACTCCACAGTCTTCCTGAGCCACATTCCAACCATGTGAAGTAAGTAGACAGATTATTATTCCCATTCAGCAGAAGAAGAGAACTAAGGTCCACAGTTCACTCATCACTGAACATCAAGGATTCTCAGTGCTGGGCCCTGTAACACAGCGGAGACCAGACAGATGGTCCCAGGCCACTGCTGGTGAGTCAGTAGAAACCATGATGGGCATGTTGCCTTTGTTAGCCAGCACCCCTTCCCTGAGGGAACCAACGTCTCCACATCCCATTCCTGCTGTGGTAGTCAATCACGGTGTTCCCCTCACTTTGCAAAGTTAGGGAAAAGGGGCAGTGGTCTATGTAGAGCCAATATGGCACCATACTTCCTAGACAGTGATTGGTTCAGAGGGTGGGCAGACAACCACCAAGACCAGAGTCTTCCCTGAGCTTTTTATGTGGATGCTGGGGGACAGACATTTCTTTCTAAGGTTGCTAAGGCAGGTAGGTGTAAGTCTTGGGTTGCTGGCAGTCATCTTGGTACAGGAGAAAGCTGTAAGGAAAAATAAAACCAATCAGAGACAAGTAGTATGGACACATGAGAATCAGAGACTGACAACATTGGTTGATCGCTGGATCTAGCCATGCCTGAAGTTAGCACACCTATGCTTTCTGGTTATGTGAGCTACCCCATTATCCTTTGGCTTGGATTTGAATTACAATCAGTGAAAAGGAAAAGAGTCTCATTGGACAGAGACCACAACACTGAGTCCAACTCTCTGCTCACTCTACTCAACTGTCATTCCTCAGAATCACCAGATACTTTTAGGATGGGGCTCTTTTTGGCCCTAATTTCCCTTTTATTAGAATATCTTTGAATCCTAATTCTGTCAACAAATAACCTTTATTCCTTATTGTCTCATGACATCTTCTAGAATGGCAAATGTGCCTTCCAGGTCAATATTCAAGTTGTTGATAAAGATGACAGAGTGGAGAACAGAGCCCTGTAACACAAAATACCCTCCTCCCTCAGACCATCCACTCCTTAACTTTTCACACGTTTCTGGTCTTCACAGAAACCCAGATTCCTATTATACAAGGGCATCATATTCCCACTCCCCATCCCCCATCCCCCACCTTCTTGGCTCAAGTCTTCCTCCACAGAGCAGCCGACCCTGGCCAGTGATCAAGTGGCCTGTGTAGTGAGTATCTGTTTGCAGCTTCCCAGCATCCATTTTCCAACTTTCTAGCCACCAGTACCGAGATTTCACTCCTCCATTCCCAGCCATGTGCTCTACTGCAATATTTAACAAGACTTTGAGGAAGGTTCTGGATAATGGAAGGGAAGTACAAAACAGAGCACAACCAATGGTTTCCTCTAAAGGTGACTGTGTTGAGCTCCTAGGTAGGGGAGGAGGGAGAAGGCAAGTAGTGGTAATTTGAAAAAGGGGTCCTTTCTCCAAACCCCTTGGTGAGCCCAAGAGAGAGGGGCCAGAGTCCCTTTGCCCAGATGAATGCTAGCCTAAGTGTCATATTTTCCAGATGATATACAGCAGAAAGGCCCATCTCATTTGGGGAATGCCAGTGGGCCGCCAACCACAGGGAGGACCTTTGTCTCTGTGGGTCCAGAGAGTCAGCTACACAAATCAGGGCATGCTGGGTGATGTGATCTGGCCTGAACCCAGGGTGGGGCTCCTGAGTTCCAATCCAGGCTGGATGTGGCCAGACCCAAATGAGCTTCTCTGTTTCTCCCAAGGTCATGCCAGCCACAGTCATTCTCTATGGCAGATGGCCTGCAGGTCTTACTCCATGGCAGTCCCAGGTTTTCTGCACTTTCTTGAAGAAGAGCATGCTGAATCCTCAGTACCCCAACTCCGATCCAGGTGTGAGAGGTGATGATTCTTTTTAAATGTCTAAATTACAGCAAACAACAAAAACAAGACAGATTTCTTCCAAAGAAGCAACATGACCAAGAACAGAACTCTGCTCCTTGACACACCTGGTTTGCGCTGTCACAATCTGTGCAACTTTCTAGTCTAAAGCATCTTGGAGATGCTTGGGGCTATGTCTCAACAATAAATCTCCCTTAGAAGGACAGATGGACCCTACCTCAGAGAACTGTGAAATTCACCTGCCTATAGACAGTGTTCCCAGAACAAGACAGGGGGGTCAGATAAGTTCAAGTCTATACTCTTAGGAGGCAACTCACTTCTAAATAAAGATGGTTTTTTATTTTGTTTCAGCTTCAGAATCCTGGGGTCTAGTTGTGGCCAGTGCACTCAACAGAAAAGAAAGCAAGATGGAAAACATGGATTTTGCAAGTGCTGACCGGACACTGCAAACCTGGGTTAAAGTCAGTGGACACAAAAAAATACGGTGTGGGTAGCGACACACAAAGTGGCACAAAGAAGGCATTGAAATGGCTACACCCTGGAATGGATGATGGGGCAGTCACATCAAGGTTGTAGTCAAGGAGGGAGGGATGTGAACCACCTTCTCTCCTGCCCAGCCAAGCTTCCACGTGGTTTTACTCTTGCAGTGTCAGCAATGTTCTGAAACCATGGGATTCTCTTGCTGGCAAGTGAGCTCATTACACCCCGGGGCTTGGGGGGCAGTGCAGGAACACAGCAGTCATTCCTTTCCTCATTTATTCTACATGATTTTGCCTGCTACTTGCTGCTCCTCTGTTTTGTGTTGGGGACACTCAAAAGATGAATGAACCAATGCGGTCTTCACTAATCTAGAGCTTAGGGCCAAGACAGGACTTGGGTATTAATCAAATAATCACACCAATAAACACACTGATCACAGGGCCAGCTGAAACCCAGGTACCTGGTGACTTCCCCAAGTCCCTGACTATGCTCTAGAGTGCTCACCAAAGAGGGAAATGACACAGGGAGGCTTGACTTGTTTTCCCATGATCTGTAACCAGCTCCTGGTGATTCGCTGTCGTTTGTTAAGTGTTCCCAACTCAGAATTTTACCAGACTCTGAACTCCAGTTGAGAAGCCATGTGTATCCTGGGAAAGAAACTCTTGCATTAGAACCTGGTTGTCCATGAGTCCTTGTCAATCTCTGGGTACCCCCAAGTCCCAAGGGCATCTCCAACGGCTTCCACGAAACCTCACATGCCTGTACGCTGCGAAAAGTCAGGGGGGCGGGGAGTACGGAAGGGCCGCCCACAGCAAGGGTCACGTGGTCACGCAGATCACGGCACTGCGCGGTGCGGAGCGCCAGGGGGCGGGGCTGCGAGCTGGCGTGTGTCCCAATTGGTTAAACGGGGCTTTCTTTTAGCCGGGAACGCAGACCCCACCCGCCTGTGCCTTCGTGCCTTCCGGCCGCCTCGCTGGCCGCTGCTTTGGCGGGAGTTGGTGGCGGGTGTGAGGTGAGAATGGTGGGTTTGCTCCCAAGCTGGGCCTGGTCAGACCAGGCCCAGGATGGGCCAGGGGTCTTCCAGTTTGGGAGCCAGCTCGGACGACCTTTTTGGGAATGTTGGTGTTGGACGGAGTGCCGACCTTGCAGGGCCTGTGGAGCAAATGCGTCCCCCTGTGGGGTCCATCGGGGCATCCCGTCAGCCTAGACCCAGGGGAGGCGTCCATGTCCCACGTTCGACCCTGCTACTGGCACCTTTTCTTCTATCTGGGGCTAGCTCAGGGAACGCTTGCCAAGAGTCTGGTGAGAGGCCCAAGTTCCAAACCCTGCCCCCCCACCCCCCCACCCCGGGCACACCATGTTCAAGCCGCGGTTCTTTGTAGGGAACAGACATTCCGGACAGGGACTGGGTTTGGATGTTAGTCCTTGATGAAGGACTGTGGACTCTGCTGCGCACGGGCTGGGTGTCTGGTGTCCTTAATGTGGCAAATGGGAAGGCACGTGCTGCGGGCTCTAGCCGGCCCAGGCCCTGAGGGAAGGGGGGCTGGGCAGGGAGGGTGGCAAGCCAGAGATGCCAGGTCTCAGATTTGGGGGGTTTTGTTTTGTTTTTTAATAACAACAGCTGGAAACCCCTTTTTCTAATAAAACACGCTCTCTAGTCTTAAATGTTAAGATTAATTCAAGTTTTAGAGTGTTGTACAGCCGAAGAAAATACATGTATAAACTACATTTGGCCTTCGGAATGCCAGTTTGCCACTTCTGTTATAAGTACCCTGGGAAGAGGGGACATCCAGGAAGGAGCTACGGACTGACAGAGATCCCCATTTTGGGGACTTGAGCGCTTGAAAGATCTACTCCAGAACTGACCTCTGGATCTTAACAGCTGAGTAGTTGACTCAGTTGGTGAATGGGAGTTACCCCTTCAGGGTTTGCATCAATCTAATTGGGTTAGATTTTGAAAGTGGGTTGTTTGAGGCAGGGGAGCAGGCATCCTCCTTGCAAAGGTGGGAGAACTCCTCAAATTGCAGCCTCAGCTTGGGGACTATGCCAAATGTCTGTGAGTGGGGCTGTGAGACGTTTTTCAAAGTAGTAAATGCATTTGGAATGAGTCTAGCAGAGCTTGTGCACTGAAGGAATTTCGATCCTCCCACCTCTTGGCTTCATAATTGTAAACTGTGCTAATTGGGGAGAGGAGTGACCCCAGGAAGTTACAGTCTCATCTAGCACTTCCTGGATCCCTCCTCTGTGCAGAGCTGACTGCTGCACATATGGAGATGTGTCCACTGCAGCCCTTGCCCCCAGGAGACTTTCAGATGATGTGGGGATATGAAACCTCCGTCTGGAGAGGGCTTCTTGCCCAGCAAACTTGGGCTGTGGGAACCAAGGAAGACAGGAAAAAACTAGAGGGTGATCCAGAGGCATCATGGATTTAGAACCATGGACAGAATTTGGTGGGATGGCGGGGAAGGGAAAAGGCACTTCGACATGGATATGTCCATTGTGTGGTGGGGTAAAAAATAATTGAATCAGCCTACCCATCAGGGACATGGTGAGAAATCAGGGTAGAGGGGTTTTTAGCATCCAGTTTCTAGGCTGGAAGGGAGTTTGGTGTTTTGTGGATGATAGATGTTGATTAGTTCAGGGGAATATTGTGGGAGGGAGAGGCTGAGGAGATACCAAGTGGGAGATTTTGTGGAGTACTGTGTAAAAGGGGATCCACTTTGGGAAGTCTCTTGTTCCCAATCGGATGAACATTCTTTGGGAACAGGTCTGTGTGGCATTTCACTGTGTTCTGACCCTCCATCTATCCCCCCACCTCAACCCTACAGCCCACATTCCTGTAATGATTTGGATGGATAAAGTGCTGTCTTGTGCAAGGGAGAAGAGCCAGTGGGCAGGACCTGGTGGTCTTGTGGCAATGATCCTTTTCCTCATTGGCAGTCTGATGCCCCCTTCCTGCCAGTCCAGGCTTGTTCTTTCCCTGTGCACAGAAGGGGTCTCAGTCTCCATTACAGCCCCCATCTATGCTGTGAGGTGACAAGGCGACTGCTGATGATAAGACAGCTGTTTCCCTTCATGTTAGCCTGAGGGCAGCCCTGATCTGGACACTGAAACCTTTTGAGGACAGCTGGCTCCTTTGTGGGACTTGTCGGGTATGGGATGGGGCTTTGATCTGAGCCAGCTTTCCTTCAGCTTCCAGCCCAGCTTATCACCACTGCTGGCTTGGGCATTGTCAGTCTGTTCTGGGTTTGAGAACCTGGGGGGAATTACTCTGGGAACTTCTGATTGTTCCCCAAATCCCAGTCCCCTCTCCATCCTCCTTCCTTTCCCCAGGTTAGGTTCCTGTGGAGAGAGATAGAGGCAGAAGTGGCTAGTTTCCCGATTTTATAAACCCCCATGGAAACCATGTTGGAAGCCAGACTCCAAAACCAGCAGAGGAACACCCAGAACAGCCAGGAGGTAGGGTGGCCCCTCTCATTTCCAAAATACCCTCTGTCCTCACATCTCCCTCTTCTGTGCCCCCTCACTTCTGGAACATCTTTCCCTCTGTGGACTTTGAGTCCTCTAATTTCTTCCTGTGACCCTTTTCCAGGCCAGCCTGTGGTCCTCAGGCTTTGGGATGAAGCTGGAGGCTGTTACCCCATTCCTGGGGAAATATCGCCCCTTTGTGGGTCGCTGTTGCCAAACCTGCACTCCCAAGAGCTGGGTGAGTGATGGTAGGGCTGGGCAAGCTTGGGGAAATTGACGGCTCTGGGAAGCAGCTTCCCTCCTCAACCCATGTCTGTGCTCTTGTCTTTTAGGGGAATGGATGCACTGATGTTGGTTGTGTTGTTGGTCAGGGCTGGCTTCCAGGCCTTCAAGAGTTGGCGGGGTAGTGCAGAGAGAGGAGACAGGGCATGGCCAGAGGGCTGGGGTCTGGCCAGGTCTGCATGGATCTTGTTCAGTTCTGGGCACACTGTCCACTTAAAGTCACACAGCACTCGGCACATGCTTGAAGACCTCATGTGTCCATACCATGTGCTGATGCTGATGAGCCCCAGGGTTCTGGCAGAGATCCAGGCTACGTGTTCTCTGCTGAGAGAACCTCTCAGACTATATGCTACTCTCCAAGAGGAAGATTCGATACAGCATGCAGCACTTCCATTTTGACTGTAGGACCTTTCCCCTGAATGAGTCTTAGGATCTGAGACGTGAAAAGCTGTACTATAATTTTGTCTCCTGGTATACTCAATACTCCAGTCAGGCAAAGCCTACAGAATACAGAGGGGGCCTTTCCTTTGTTGGTTTGTGAAGGCCCCCAAGGACATGCTGTCCCTGGCCCCTCTCCTGCAGGAGTCCCTTTTCCACAGAAGCATAATGGATCTAGGCTTCTGCAATGTCATCCTGGTGAAGGAGGAGAACACCAGGTAGTCAGAGCTGGGAGGTGCGGGGAGGAGGATGGGCAGGGTCCTTGGGTGCAGGGCTGCGGGGGCCCCATTTTGTGGTGTCATTATTTTTTCCTTTGATGGCAAAAGAAGGGCCCCTACCCTCTGCTCCATGCCCAAAGGTGGGGAGAGGTGGGCTTGGAGCTCTCCTGCAGTTTCTTCTGTGAGCATTTATGGATTGCCCACTGTGTGTCAGGCCCTAATCATGTATCCTACTCAGGGAGAGAGGAGGGAATGGGGCACAGATGGGCAGTTGAAGCTGCTTCCTGCTTCATGATAAACCAAGTTCAGATGTTCCCAGACCATGGGACTCAGGTGTGATCCCTTTCTGGTGGAATACCCTTGTAGACCCTATGAGGTATGGGCCCCCTGGAAGATCATCACCCTCCCTGCTCTGGGGGCTGTGTCCAGGTTTCGGGGATGGCTGGTTCGGAGGCTCTGCTATTTCCTATGGTCCCTGGAGCAGCACATACCACCCTGTCAGGATGTCCCACAGAAGATCATGGAAAGCACTGGGTGAGGAAGCAGGGATTGGAGTCTGGCTGGCACTTTTGAGACCCTTGAAGGGATGACCAACATTCTAGGTAGGGGTGGTCTAGAGGGCTGGCTTCTAGACTGTTAGCTTTGCCTCAGGCCCTTCCTTAAAGCTGGAGGGTAAATATTGGAGTCTGTGTTCTGGGGATGCTGTGGTGCTGAAGGAAGTTACCTGAGAGATCTTAAGCATGCTGTAGCCTGACACCACTCCCCCTCACTCCACAGAGTGCAGAGTGTCATCTCAGGGAGGGCCCCAGGAGGGGCTGGGGAAGGCCAGGTACCGGGCGTTGTGAAGAAAGAGATACAGCGCATCTTGGGCCATATCCAGGCTCCATTCCACCCTTTCCTGCTCAGGTAACTCTGCTCAGGGGCACTCTTTTCTGGGCTGGGGCCTCTGCCCTTCTGGAGAGTGGGTGTTAGCTACATTTGGGGAAAGACTGGATTCCCCTCCTGGGAAGTTGGATGGTGTGTTTACCAGAGAGCCTGAAGGGAGCCTCTGATCTGGATGTTGTGAGATCTTTCAAGGATAGCTGGCTCCTTGATGGGACCAGTCAGGTATGGGGTGAGGCTTTGATCTCAGCCATCTTCCAGCCCAGGTTCTCATCATGGCTGACCTGGTGTTGTCTGTCTGTCCTGGGATAGGGGCTTAGGGCTCACCCCAGGAACCACCACCCTAGTTGTGGCCCAGACTCAAGTTCCCTCTCCATCCTTCCTCCTCTCCCCAGATCATATTGCTGTGGAGAGATGTGATGTGGCTGGTTCCCCCATCTTATAGGCACCCCTGCTCTCTCCTGCACTCATCTGGCACAGGTCTGAGCTCCTCTTAGATGCAGGGCCTTGTTCCTGGAGAATGGAGGGATGCACAGGGCAGAATAAACATATGGCCGCAAGGACAGAACAAGTGTTAAGATTGAAAATAGGTGTTGGCGGGAGGAAGAGACTTCTAAGATGAGGACAGAAGGGGGGGAGCCAAACTTGAGGGGCAAGGTTGGAAGGAACAACGGTACTAGAGGGAATAGCATGAGCTATGGCCATAGGAAATGGTCATTTTTGCTCAATGAAGCTGTGGTTGGAAGCTGGAGAGTGAGGGAGAGAGCTGTCGGAGACAAAATTGAGAGTAGAAGGGACAAGATAGGAAGGACCATCAAGAAGTTTAGATTTGATTTTTAAGTGCAGTGAAAACCAATGGGAAGGTTTTAAACAGGAAATGCCGACAAGGTGAATTGGTAAAAGACCAATTGGTGGGAGACTGGGAAGTTTTGTTAGACCAAGTGAGATGCCATGATGAGGCATGTGGTGGGGACAGTAGGGGTTGTAAAAATGGACTGAAAGATCAATGTGAAATTAATGGGTCACTGATGGATTGAACGGTGAGGGTGGGGGCAATGAGGGGAAAAGGGAGAAATCTTAGGAGAACCAGGGTTTTGGCAGAGCACTTGGTGATTTGGATGGAGGAGGCAGGCTTGGGGAGGAGTGAGTTTGGTCCATAAAGGATATTTTGGACATAGAGTTTCAGATACCTGACACGTCAGTAGAGACACTGAAGGGGCAGTTGCTCATGAGTCTGGAGCTCAGAAGAGGTTGGGACCAGGAACATAGATTTGCAAAGTTTTAGCATATAGATTTAAAACCAGGAGATGAATGAATCACTGAGGTACAGAAGGCACAGCTGTCTTGAAAGTGCTCAGTGATCAACTACTTAGGACAGGGAATAGAAGTTGTTGGTACTTTTACCAGCCTTCCATGTGACAATTCTTTCATTTTGCTTGGACTTCCAGTCCCTTTACCTGACCACCTTTATATCAGCCATCAGCCCCCTTCTTGTCTTTTTTTCTCTCCTGGTCTTGCTTCGATTCCAGGGCTCATTGTGATGATAATGCCCTTGGGAAGGAGTCACTGGCTCTGAACCCAGCTACCTGCCTTCTCTGTACCTAAGCAGTCAGGTGTTTCCTTTATGAGATTTTCAAAGAGGCACACAACATCTACCAAGACTCTGATCCAGACTGCTCCTTCTCAGATTTTCCCACTGTTAACTGATGTCCCCATCTCATGCTTCATGGAGAAGTAAAAGCCATTGGATGAGGGCATGCTGCTTGCCCACCACATCTCTGTGCTACTTGCATCTACTCTTCTGTCCTTATTCAACACCAGTCCCGTTGGGCCTCTGGGGAATGCCTCCTCAGAGACTTGGCCCTTTCAGTTATCCCCTTTTTGTATCACTAACTCCTTCCTTTGTATTTCACCTTTCCCAGCAGTTCCCAAAGACCAGGCTGGGTTATGCCTGGAGAGAGTGTTGGTCCTCTAATTTCTTTGAGGATAAATGGAAGCAGGGAGATGCTCTGAAGCTGATTTGAGGCAGTTGCACCGTGAGATCTTGGGAAAGGCATGGGCTTTGGTGTCAAGCCTGCCTTCCAGTCTCTGCGTCACCACTTCTTAGCTTTCTTTACTACTACTCAGCTTCTGTAACCTCCCCAAGCCTCACTTTCTTCTTCCATAAAGGGGGACAGTAATAGAACTTGCCTCACGGGAGTACTGGGTAGCCTCCGGAGGTGCCATGGGCCCTGCCCATGGGGCAGGGCCCTGACACACCTCAGACTGGGTGTCACTCTCCAGGCTGTTCAGCTGGGCACTGCTGCGGTTCCTGAACTGTGTCTTCCTGAACGTGCAGCTCCACAAGGGCCAGATGAAGATGGTCCACAAGGCTGCCCAGGCAGTAAGGCCCACCCTCCATTGGGATGGGGATGGCGGGAATAGAGGAGCAGAGGCTAGGCCAAGCCCTGAGTTGGGACCAGTCCCATCAGCTGGTGGGAAAAATCCACTGCTCTCTGACGACCTTCTCTTCGTGTCTCACGGTCTTGCTCCCATGGGGCTCCCTCTAACGTCTTTTCATCATGGTCTTAACAACCATTACGTCAGTGCATTACCTTAAAAGTTGTTGACAGAGCTCCTCTACTTTTGGGAAATGTGCTCAGAGGAAGAACTGCTCAGCTGAACCCTCCCTCCCTCTGGGGCTGCCCGGGGTCTGGAGGTGCTGGGTTTCAGCTTCCTGCATCTTCAGGGTGGGGGCGGATTAGCACTTCCCTCTGGCTCTCCCCAAGCAGGGCTTGCCGCTTGTCCTCCTCTCTACCCACAAGTCACTCCTGGATGGGATCCTGCTGCCTTTTGTGCTGCTCTCCCAAGGCCTGGGTGTGCTCCGTGTGGCTTGGGACCCCCGTACCTGCTCCCCCACCCTCAGGTAAAAGTCTTGTGTCCCTAAACATAGAGGGGAGAAGTCCCCAGCCTGGGGTAGGGGTGTGGGGATGTGTACAGGGTTGTTGATGGTGTCAGTTCCCCAGAGGCCCTCTCCCTGGTCTTTCTGAAAACTCCCAACTCTCTGTCATCTCAGCCTGTGGGCTCGGGTGGAGGGTCAGCTATGAGCGTTGGGGTCAGGCCTGGCTTCAGAGTGTTCAGGCAGGCCTTAGGACCCTGGTGGGCTGAGGCTTTCACTAGCCTTCTGCCTGGTCCCATATCCTGAGCCTCTTCTCTCACCAAGCTTTGCCTTGTGCCCCACAGAGCTCTGCTGAAGAAGCTTGGGGGGCTTTTCTTGCCCCCAGAGGCCAACCTTACCCTGGACAGCTCTGAGGGGGTCCTTGCAAGGGCTGTGGTCCATGCCGTGAGTGTGCCCAGTGGTACCAGTGGGGTCAGACCAGGGTACAGGGGCTTGTTGCTGCTCTGGCCTTGATACCCGCCTCCCCCAACCCCCTTCCAGGCTCTGGAGCAGCTGTTGGTCAGCAGGCAACCCTTGCTCATATTCCTGGAGGAGCTCCCTGGGGCCCAGGGGCCTCGGCTGTCAGCCCTGGGCCAGACCTGGCTGGGACTGGTGGTGCAGGCTGTCCAGGTGGGCATCATCCCAGATGCCATGCTAGTGCCAGTGGCTATCACCTATGACCTGGTTCCAGATGCACCCTGTGATGTATACCATGTGAGTCCTGCCCCTGGTGACTCCAAGTGGACACCATCTCTAGAGAGGAGACACATTATTGTGTTCTCTGGCCAGCTCCCCTTAGGGTTAGAGTTAAGGGGAGAGTGCAAAGGAATTCTACCCCTCCAGTCATCATCCTGTGGTACTTGCCAAGGCCCTTAAACTTACACAGTCATTTCATTTCCTAAAGACCCAGTTAGAGAGGGATTTCTCCTATGTCATGGATGAGAACATGAGCTCGAAGAAGTCATGGTCATGTATCAGTTCAGGCCCAAGATAAAGCAGAGCAGAAAACAGTGCCCCCAGGGACTTGGCTCACTCAGCCCCTCCCTCCCTACAGGCCTTGACCCCACTGGGGTTGTGGACAGGAGCTCTGGCTGTCCTGCGGAGCCTACTATGCTGGGGCCACAGCCCCAGGGTCTGTGTCCGTGTGCACCTGGCCCAGCCCTTCTCCCTACAGGTATGCAGCCTGCTGGACAAGGCTGGCAGTACCTGGGCTTTGTTCCGGGCTTCTGGCAGCCTGGCCTTCAGAGCCCCTGCAGGGGTAGCCTTACCTACCTCAGGTGGGCTGTGTACAGGTTTTCTGGTGGGCCAGGGCAGGCCATCTAAGAGCCTTGTCCTGGGCAGGAATACACCATCAACGCCAGAAGCTGCTGGGGCAGCAGGCAGACCCTGGAGCAGCTGCTGCAGCCCATCGTGCTGGGCAAATGGTAGGGGAACGGGAGTGTGTGGGTCTCGGGCAAGGCAGGTGGACCTTCAGCCCCAGCTTATGAGCTGACACTCTCTTCCCCCATACCCACAAACACATCACATCAGCTCCATCCTTCCCTTTCCAGATATCCATGAGTCATCTAGAACAGACCCAGTCATCCCACCTTGCCTGTACTCAACCTGGTGGGACATGGCACACAGACCTGGAAAGGGCTAGAGTTACATGAGCCACCTCTTGCCTTGGGAATGGGGATGGGGAAACACCCTCACCTTTGAGAAAGCTTCAAGCTTCCCCACAACTGTCTTGAGGTTTGGTCCCTTATTCTGTCTCTATCCCAGTACTGTTGTCCCAGACACTGAGAAGGAGCAGGAGTGGACTCCAGCAACGGCGCCTCTTCTAGCACTTAAGAAAGAGGACCAGCTCCTGGTCAGAAGGCTGAGCCGCCATGTCCTGAACGGTAAGGGGGAGCTAGGTCTGGGCCTTTTAGGAGAGGCTCCTGAGCATCCTGAGCAGTCTTTGGGGCCCTCCATTCCAAATGGGTTTCTGCACTTGATGTCCATTCCTGTGTGGCCCACTTGGGACACGTAAAGAGGAGTGGAATCCTCCCTGCTTCTGGGGAGCAGGGCATCCAGGGAGAACCTGAGGGAACCGTAGATGAGTACACAGACTGGCTAAGCTGTGAAGGGTGCACTGTGCAGAGGGAAGGAAGATGGCTGGATGAGCCCCCTGCTGCCAGGGGGGAAGGGAAGGTGTGTGGGAAGAATGTCTTTGACTAGGAAGACTTCCTGGGACGATGGAGGGACTGCCACTGGGCCTCGGTCCTGACCAGTATTTCCCACCCCCGGCCTCAGCCAGCGTGACCAGCTCGGCAGTGATGAGCACAGCCATCATGGCGACACTGCTGCTCTTTAAGCACCAGAAGGTAGGGGAAAAGAGTGGTAGGGGGCTGGGGGAGGGGTATGGCCCTCCTCCTCAGCCCCTATACTACCCTGCCCCCCAGGGTGTGTTCCTGTCCCAGCTCCTGGGGGAGTTCTCCTGGCTGACCGAGGAGACACTACTGCGTGGCTTTGATGTGGGCTTCTCTGGGCAGTTGCGGTGCCTCGTGCAGCACACGCTAAGCCTGCTACGGGCGCATGTGGTCCTGCTGCACGTCCATCAGGGGGACTTGCTGGTAGTTCCTCGTCCAGGCCCGGGCCTCACACGTCTGGCACGCCTGAGCGCTGAGCTGCTGCCTGCCTTCCTGAGTGAGGCTGTGGGTGGTGAGTCTCCAGGGCTCGGGCTGGGTGGGTCATGTGTTGGGGTGAGGTGAATGGCTTCCCTCTTCATGCCCGGCCCTTCCTCCCCTAGCCTGTGCTGTTCGGGGGCTGCTGGCAGGCAGAGTGCCACCTGAGGGACCCTGGGAGCTACAGGGCATTGAGTTGCTGAGCCAGAATGAGCTGTACCGCCAGATCTTGCTGCTGCTGCACTTGCTGCCACAGGACCTGCTGCTGCTGCAGGTCAGGCTTCTTTCCCCAGCCCCGCATGGCCCTGGGCCTCCCCTCTTGGTTGTGGGGGTGGGGGGTACTGGGCAGGCATGGGCCCGTAAGTCTGCCTATGGCGGTAGGTCTTGCTTCCGCCACTTCTGACGGCCCCTGCCCGTTGCCTGGTTCTGAGGCCACATGAATGCTTTTGTCCTCAGCCCTGCCAATCTTCCTACTGCTACTGTCAGGAAGTGCTAGACCGTCTCATCCAGTGTGGGCTTCTGGTTGCTGAGGAGGTAGGCAGGGCAGCTAGAGATAAAGCCCAGGTCTGGGGCCAGGCCACTTACTCCCATCCTGAGTGACTGCAGCCCCAGACTCCTCCTCCTGCCCCAGGCTGCTGTTGAGGTGGGCGTGCCCCTGGCCTGGCAGACAGGGAGGCCTGGGTCCGGCTTCTGCCAGTCTTTGCCCCATCTGCCCTATCATGACAGAACTGGACAACTGGACCTCGGAGGTCCTCTACATGCCTCCTGCCCCTACAGTTCTTGTCCACAGAACTATGGCCTTTAAGGGTCAGTGCTCACTTCCTCTCATCCTGCAAGTTGGTTCAGCAGGTGCTGTGGTCTTTCGTGGCCCTGGGTTTCCTCTTGCGCTCCCTGTCTGCTTTTACTGGTTTCTCCTCCACCTGCCTGGTCTACTGTGTACCTGGTCTAGGGAAGTGGGAGCTCAGGGGTTAACCTGTCAGGGACCAATGGCTCCCATGGCCCCCAGACCCCAGGCTCCCGGCCAGCCTGTGATACAGGGCGGCAGCGTTTAAGTGCAAAACTGCTTTGGAAACCGAGTGGGGACTTTACTGATAGTGACAGTGATGACTTCGAGGAGGCTGAGGGCCGGTACTTTAGGGTAAGTTGGGAGAAGCCATGTCGGGGGTGGGAGAGGCAGGCAGGCAGGCAGTGGGAGCTACCCTCATCTGGTCTGTCCTTGCAGCTCAGTCAGCAGTCACGCTGCCCTGACTTCTTCCTCTTCCTCTGCCGCTTGCTTAGCCCACTGCTCAAGGCCTTTGCACAGGCTGCCACCTTTCTCTACCAGGGACAGCTGCCGGATACGGGTAAGGCCCGTGCTTCCCTGGCCAGCCATAGGGGGTGGCTGAGAGTTCTCAGGACAAGAGCCCCAGGCCCACGTCTTGTCTCTCCCACAGAGTCTGGCTACACCGAGCAGCTCTTGCGGTTCCTGCAGGCCACTGCCCAGGAGGAAGGGTTCTTTGGTGAGTCCCAGGCAGCCAGCACTGGTTCCCTAGAGGCAAGGCAGAGTTTGCTCGCGCCTGCTGCCCCCTGCTGGGCAGTGACATCACAACTCCAGGAAGGAGGGCTGTAGAATAGAAAGAGGGTCTTTGCATCTAGTCCAAGCCCTAGCTAGCCTTACTAGTTCCTTTTTTCAGCACGAGAGAAGCTGGGCCCTATAGCCTTTACTTCTTTCTTCCTTCCAGAGTGTGCAGACCCAAATCTTGCCATCAGTGCTATCTGGACCTTCAGAGACCTGGGGGTAAGAGGAGCCAGTCTGTCCATCCTCCCGCCTCCCATCCCTATAACCTGATAGAGCTGCTCAGAGAAACTTAGCCATGCTCACTCTGGGGTTTACCTAGTGTCTTGGAACAGGCATGGTGGCAGTAGTTGAAGGTAGGATGGTTTTCCTGGCCCTTTTTGTCTCCTTCATCTTACTCTTGAGTTTTAGAGGCAAGGAACACTTGCATTCAAGGCCTAAGGGGTCTGAGGTCTCACCTGCAGTTTGTTGGGGGACAAGCACAGCCTCCAGGGAGAGCACTCATAGCCCCTCCCTGTGGCCCAGGTGCTGCAGCAGACGCCCAGCCCTGCAGGCCCCATGCTCTACCTGTCCCCTACATTCACCAGCCGGGAAAATCAGGAAAAGCTGGAACAGTTCATCCGGCAGTTCATTTGTAGCTAGAACTGTGGGGTGACTCAGCTCAAGAACACAGCCATGTCCTGGAGCCAGAAGACTGAGGGGGCTGTAAACTCTTAACCTGAACTATAAAATATTTTGTGCTTTATTGTCACTTGCTGTCTCTTGAGTTTTCCATCCTTTGGTGTATTAAACAAGGGGACTGGACATGTCTTTTCTCAAGTCCAGAAGGGTCTTTTTTGGGGTTATCTGTTTTTCCTCTTCCCTGCCTTGTGAGAATGCCCTATCTTGTTCCCTAAAACCCTAAAAGAAGACAAACTGTAGCAGAAGTCAAGCTGCTGCTTTGGCTGAGAATTTTATTGACGAGGAGAGCAAGCTTCCTCTCACTCTATCTGGAAGAGGCAGCTGGCACTGGGAGAGAATGGAGGCCCCACCTCTTAAGTCCCAGGGTCTGTGGGGAGAGCCCTCACACCACCTTGTTGATGATGATGCCTAGTTCTTCAATTTCACACTGGACTTCATCCCCCTTCTGTAACAGAAGGTCAGGAGGACATCAGGCATTTGGCATCATACAGGGATTTCACAAGCCTGCCAGGAATTGTGGGTCTTTGTTCCCTTTCCACCTTTTAGTCAACCTACCTTGAGAAAGACTGGAGGTTTCCTGAATACACCAACACCTGGGGGAGTCCCAGTCAGGATGACGTCCCCTGGGTAAAGAGTAACAAACCTGGGGCAGAAGAGACAGGTGAGACCAGGGTCCGAGGTGGCCAGAGCCAGGCCTGGAAGGCTCAGCTTAGCCTCAGGTGGGCAGTGTGGCACAGGGCCCCATCTACTTACTGGGAGACCCAGGCTATCAGCTCTTCTGTCTTAAACACCATCTGGTTGGTATTGCTGCTCTGGACCACCTCCCCATTCACTCGGCAGCAGATCTTTAAGTTGTGTGGATCTAAAAAATGTAAAAGCACCAGCTTGGGGTTCCTTTTTTTCCCCTCTCAAACCCCTCCCTTTACTGAGAAAGCAAATGCACAGGATGGCTTTGTGACTGGCCAGGTGAAAGGTCTCCCTGCATGTGCTCCTGGCACTTCAGGCCCACCCAGCACTCCCTCCACTGGAACTTTCCGTACAGACATTGGCCTCCTCAGGTCTGCATGCATCTACCATCTAGCAGAGCACCTTCCAGTGGTCGCTGAGGTGGATTAAGGAGGGAAGGCCCCAGACCCTTGTCTATCCACAGCAGAGGCTGACAGCTGCAGGTAGGAAAGCCACTGGGTATCTGTACTGCAACAGGGTGACCACCCAGACGGGCATGGACGCCTCCTGCACCGGCAGCAGGGTATAGCTTACCTGTCATAGTGTTGTGGTGAGTGAGCACCTTCAGCTTTTTGCTTTATACAGTCAACGCCCCCCTCAGAGCAGCTAAACACAATTTCACTTCAGTGATGTCTGTAGAGGGTGGTGTAAAGCTGTGCTGCATGGACACACCCCAACCCAAATGGCTGTGCGCTGCCCTCTTCGTGATGGGCTTTCCTCCTGGCTCACCTTGCCCATGCTGCTTAGAATGGGTGCTTCCCTGGTAGCACCGGCTGTGCAGGTGCTCTCCCTCGGAAAGGCACAGGCTTCTGCCAGCCAACTTCTGCTGCTTTCCAACTTAAAGATACTCATGGATAGTGGCAGCTAGAAGAAGTTCTCCCACCTCTGCAGTAAGGGATGTGGAAGGAGGCCTATGGAACTTGTGTTCTAGGTTGAGACTTGCTCTCTAAGGAATCAGAAAAAGGCAAGTCCATATTCTAATTTCCCGAGTGGCTTTTCGTTTACTCTGATGTGTCTATGCAAGATCAGGAAGAGTCACCATGTGGGCTATCCAAGACCTACCTGCTATACTGTCCTTGGTCACCAAGGCAGGGCCCAGGGGGCAGAAGGTGTCAAAGGTTTTTCCCAGCAGCCACTGCTTTCCATTACGTCTCATTTGCCAGTCACGAGCACTTACATCATGAGCCACAGTGAAGCCAGCCACGTGAGCCATGGCATCTGTGGTCTTTAGGGGACAGGGGATTTGGCCAGACTGGAAGTTAGATCATCATGGTGACACTAACCCCCATAACCAAGCCTTTATCCCATGTTAGTCACCAGAACTAGCCAAAAAATGGGCAAAGAGGCAGTCAGGGAGTAGGTAGTTGCCGACCATTTCCCAATGCCAGAGACAGATGGCTCCTCTTCCACCTTACCTTGATGTGCTTGCCTTTCTTTCCAATGACCACGGCCAGCTCCACCTCCCAGTCCACCTCCTGCAGAGAAAGCAGCAGTGAGCAGCCTGGTTCTGGGGCCTACTCCCATGCTGAGGGGGCTGCACATCGTGTTTAAGGGCCTAGGTCTCTAACAGTGGGGCTTGGCTGTGGGCCCACAACTGTAATCATATGAACCGGATGTAGAGAATGAGGAGGGAGGCATGGCTTATGGATCCAAAAACATGGGTGGTGGCAGGCAGCACCACTGTGTGTAGGCACAGTTCCTGTGGGGAGCATGGGGCAGGCTCCGTTGGTAGGGCATGCGACTTGATCTAGGGGTTGTGAGTTCGAGCCCCACAGTGGGTGTACAGATTATAAACTTTTTAAGAAAGGCAACATGAGTCTGGGCACTGAATTTACAAGTCACTCGATACTTTCAAGAAAGAATGAATACCAGGTAATAACACCTAACCTTACTGTATGCCAATAGCATCCTAAGTGCTTTTAGGTATTAACTCACTTAAATGAAAAGAAATGGGCACAGCCACAGGAAAAGGAAAACATGTGCAGCCTTTCCCATAATCGGCAAAGTACAACTCTAAGATAAAACAGCCTTTCAAACTGCCTGCTCTTTTTTTTTTTTTAAAGATTTTATTTATTTGATAGAGAGAAACACAGCCAGAGAGGGAACACAAACAGGGGGAGTGAGAGAGGGAGAAGCAGGCTTCCCACCGAGGAGGGAGCCCAACGTGGGACTCGATCCCGGGTCTCCAGGATCATGACCTGAGCTGAAGGCAGTCGCTTAACCAACTGAGCCACCCAGGCGCCCCCTGCATGCTTCCTCTTATGGTAACAACCAGAGTTGCTCTGAGCACAGCTGACACCTGATCTTGGTCTCTAGCATTGCTCCCCACTAGACAGAACTGGGTTCCTTGGGGGAGATGGCTAATTCCAGGTCTGAGACAGTACAAGATGAGTCTGGAATATCTTGGTCAGAAAGCAAGGACTCAAAAGTGACAGGGTCGAGGCCCATTTGAAGCCACCCACTGGCCAAATTGAGACCATTTGAGTATCAAAAAGAATGTAAATGATGGACTACAACATATTGGATAAAAATGAAAATCAGGAATATACAGTGCTACTAAAGGAACAGGAGTAAAAAGAGAAGGGAGGTGGAATGCCAGCTAATAGGAGCAGAAGGCATGATAGAAAAATCGCCTTTTTCTAACCCCCAATACAGTAATGGATTCAGATGAGGATCCCTGGATGAAAAGCTGTGGTGTGACAAGAGTCACAGAGTTGGTCTCAAATGCCTACCCTGCAGACTGCTTATTAAATCACCACAGTGAAATGTGCCTTTCCGATGAGATCTAGTGAACATCAAAAAGCGTCGTGAAAGACAGAAACGGGCAGGGGGATTGTTTGATATCAGAAGTCAGTAAACTATGGCCCATGGCCCAGATCCAGCTTGCTGGCTGCTTTTAGAAACAGCTTTCCTGGAACACAGTCATATTCACTCATTTATGTATCAGCCACGGCTGCTTCCACACGAAAGCGGCAAAGATGACTTGTTGGAACGGACACTCTGCGGCATTCAGAGTCTTATCATTTACTGACTGACCCTTTGAGAAAGTAGATCTCGTTCTAGATTAAAGGCACTAAAGAGACATAAGTACACTGGGTGGCCTTGGCTGATCCTGGTTCAACAAATAAAAAATAAAACAGAACCGAAATTAAGTCATCTCTGGGGCAACTGCATATATTCACAGTGGGACTATATATGAGGTATTATTCCTGTTAATTTTCTTAGTGGTGACAGTGGTTACTATGGTCATGTAGGACATTGTACTTACTCTTAGAAGGTGCATCCTGAATTTTACTATTTTTCTACAATTAAAGTGTATTATTTTTGCAATCAGTAAAAAATGTTAATTCCTTTTTTCCCCTGAGACGAGCCTTACACAGTATAATCCCCTATAGTGAGTGCTGAATGCACTACTAAGCAGCAGGTAGCTCATTTAGGCAGGCTGCTGAGTGCTGAGCACCCTAGTGGTGGGCTGGTGACTGGGGGCCTATGAGGAGGCACTGACCTGGCTCTCGGGGGGGAGGATGATGTCATCGTAGGGCCCCACGATAGAGCTGGCAAACTTGCTAAAGATGATGGGCTCCTTTGGCACTGGAACATTCTGCTCTTTGCAGTGGTCCACATAATTCATTCCCACACACACCACCTTGTCTGGCCGTGTGACTGGGGCCAGGAAGGTCACCTCTGACCGTGGTAGAACTGGCAGCTGGGCAGTCAGGGCTCTGCAGACCAGAGCAGGAGAGAGGGACTGGTTAGGAGCAGGCCAGCAATCCTTGGGCGTGCCGGGGAGGTACTGCAGCAGCTACAAGTTTTGCTTTTTCAAAAATATATTTTCTAGATCTATCAACCATCAAGAGCAGTGTGCAAACCAAACCCAGATATTAACCTTTGATAGAAGAGTTTATTTTTTATCCAGTGTTGATTTCCTTTCCCCCATTAGGTAATACACATCATGTAAGGGAATTCAAAAGGTGCACAGGAGAAGACTAGAAAGGCCTTTCTTCTGCCCTTGCCCCACCCCTGGACCCGGCTGCGTAGCCCATGCAGCTATTCACGGCTGCTCTCCACATACTCTTCTCCTCCTGTCCTTTCTTACACAAATGACAGCACACCAGACAGACTTTTAAAAAAAAATATGCATTTTTGGAGATCTCTCCTTTTTTGATAGGACTGTGTATACCTGGCACAGTACAGGTACATCTAATTACCTGACGGGGGACATGGAAGTAGTTTCCAATCTTGTGAGACTACGACAATATCGGAAAAAAACTGTTCTGGTTTTTTGGTGTTTGGGGTTTTTTTAAAAGATTTTACTTATTTGAGAGAGAGAGAGACAGCCAGCGAGAGAGGGAACACAAGCAGAGGGAGTGAGAGAGGGAGAAGCAGGACCCCAGGATCATGACCCGAGCTGAAGGCAGATGCTCAATGACTGAGCCACCCACGCGCCCCCGGAAATATACTGTTAACAGTACCGTGTGCTGCCAAACACTTGCATTTTTGACAATTTAATACATAAAAATAACATCAAGTGGTTCTTAATTTACTGTTCATCAAATTTCAAATGGCTCCTGACTTCAGGTAAATGCTTACCTAATCTAGCCCAAACCCAAGAACCATTTTTTTTTTTTTAAGATTTTATTTATTTATTTGATAGAGAGAAACACAGCCACAGAGGGAACACAAGCAGGGGGAGTGAGAGAGGGAGAAGCAGGCTTCCCACAGAGCAGGGAGCCCGATGTGGGACTCAATCCCGGATCTCTGGGATCATGACCTGAGCCGAAGGCAGTCGCTCAACCAATTGAGCCACCCAGGCGCCCCCCCAAGAACCATTTCTAAGAATACCTTTTTGTAGTTCTCTAAGGAGCCAAGCATCCAAAGACTCCCCCAAGCTTCCCAAGATGCCTCCTAGGACCCCTGACTTCTCAGGCAGACAGGTACTTAATCCCTTCCGGAAGGCAGGGTAATGAGGCAGAGTTCTGGCTCCACCACTGAATGTATGGCCTTGAGATAGTTAATCACCATGGGCCTGAGGATGTTGTCAGACAAGATTTCTAAGGCTCTTCACTAAAAGAAGAGGTGAGAAAAGAAGGGTAGAGTTACCCTGCTTACTTGTGAAAGAGCTACCAGCTGGTTCTGTCTCCCAGGGCAGGAATGAGGGTGGGATGAGGGAGGGGGTAGCAGGGCAGCCATTGTCACTAACTGCTGATTTACCTTCTTGCCACTGAGAGAGTGGCCTCTCCCTGCTCTAGGAACTCCATCATCGTCTTGGGCAGTTTGGGGTCAAAGGTGTTGAGGTTGATGACTCCCCCGCCATTCCCTAACTCCAAGCCCAGGTGAGGTCCCATCAGGTGGGGTGCCTGGAACTGCACCAGTCTCATATTTCTGGAGGGCTGAAAGGGCCACTTCTGAGCCTGCAGCAGAGTTGTGAGCAACCTTCTACAGGAGACCAGCATCAGAACCTATGAAGAAAAACGTGGGTCCTAGAGGACAGAGGGAACGGAAACTACCATCAGGACCCAGAGTTCCCTGAGCTGCAGCCCAAGCCCTCTCACCACATCAATGTTCCTGGCACAGCACAGTCCTGGAAGTGGTCCGCACTTATTAGTTATTTCACTGGTGGTTTTTTTTTTTTTTTTGCTTAATTCAATGCATGTCATGAAACATTTCTAAATGAGTGACTACTTCATGCCTGGCGCTCATCTAGATGGCAGCGATTCCAGTGTTCCTTGAACTGGTGTTTTCCGCAGGCTTACACTGTACCTGGCACCACCGAGGCACTAGGAAAACTACAGATCAGAAACGCGCAGCCCTGACGTCCTGCTCTCAGGGGAGACTGGATTAACAACTGATGTCATAAGTAAGCTCCAGCAAGTGGGACTACTGCTATGAAGAGAAAGGGTCCTGTCTTTGTCTAGTTTCTTTCTTTCTTTTTTTTTTTTTTTTTAGATTTTATTTATTTGACCGAGAGAAACACAGCCAGAGAGGGAACACAAGCAGGGGGAGTGAGAGAGGGAGAAGTAGGTTTCCCGCCGAGCAGGGAGCCTGATGTGGGACTCGATCCCGGGTCTCCGGGATCATGACCTGAGCCGAAGGCAGTTGCTTAACCAACTGAGCCACCCAGGCGCCCCCTTTGTCTAGTTTCTTAAGGAAGTGATGCTGAACTGAGCTGGGCTGGGCTAAAATAAGCAGGACTAGAAATTAGCTAAGAGCGGGGCTCTGCATGACAAGTGGCCACTGGTGAAACTGGCTTCACAGCAGTCATGGGCAGTTTTTTAAAAATACCAGTTTGATTCTATTACCCTTCTATTGAAATGCTTCCTACTGCTCATATCACCAAGCCAAAACCCCTACCAGGCTATCCTAGCCTTCTAGAAGCAGCACCTACAAGCCTCTCCAGACAGTAATTATTTCGTTTCTCTTGCTGCAGTTCGGGTTATCTGAGGGAAGAGACTGCACACAAAGGGCAGGGTCTAAGCCTGACAGGCATCACTGGGCTGTCTCCTCTTTGCGTTCCAAGACTACATCTTTCTCTTTCACTGCTGAGTCCACAGTGCCAAGCACTACGCCTGGCACACAGAAGGCTCTACGCTACACTCTGTTGAATCAACAAATGCCAGGAGCCATAGCTTCTCTTTTTACTACTTGGGAAAGCTTGATGACTGTCAACATGGCTACATCTTCCCTTCTGAAATCACTTAGAAGGTTATCAATAGAGCTCAGGTCCTGTTTTGAGTTTCAGGCTTTACTCAAATACAAACCCCATTCTCTTGTTTTGTTTCTAATCTAAGCCTGGCCTTCGTTCCAAACAGTCCCCACTATCCCTGCATGGGTCCTTACTTTAAAAAGTAGCCCTTTATGCTCAGGCACGTGGATGTAGTCCTAGACTCCTGGTCCTTACCTTGATGGTTCAATTTGCCATGCTCAGTTAAAGGCTCATTAGACTCAGGTCACTGATCTGACCATTGTAGTGGCCAAGGAGTTTGACCAGAAAATCAGCTTTGAAACTTCTGCCCTCCTGTCTTACACAATGATGCTACTCTCAAAAAGCTATTCAAGTCAAAATGCATGCAGACACTCCACACACTGAAAAAATAGTTACTTGTCCCACTGAATGCCAGGTCTTATTTTAAATGCTTTACCTACAATGTCTGATTGAATTCTCTTGACAATTGTGGAAAGTAGGTATGTTGGTTCCATTTTACAGATGAAATTTAAAAAGGGGGGGGGGCTCAGAAATATGAAGGGATTTGCCTAAGTTCCCAAGGAGAGAAAACAACTGGGACTTGAATCCAAGTCCAGGTGACACTGAAATTCTTCGCTTGGGCTAAAGTGTCCTAGAGGTAATGGGGGTTGGACTTCCAACAGGATATCTCCTAGAGGCCCACGAACACCCTATCTGCTGTCAGCCGGGCAAACTTGGTCACATGCTGGCTGCAGCGTCAGGGATAAGGCTGGTCACCAGCTTTCCAAGAAAACCTTAGGCCCCACTGACTATGCCTTTCCCACATGACAGGTACATTCCAGTTCTCATTGTGCCCTACAGCAATACCCTCAGGTACAACGTCCCATTTTACAGAAACAGGCAATGAGGCTTAAAGAAATCATATGCCAAAGTACCAGTTAGAAAGTGGCCCTGGTGCTTCTGTGGTTATAACCATACAACAGAGCACGAGCTCAATTCAACCTCTGGAAAAGGGTCCTTAGCAAAGAGGTTGAGATTCGAGGAGGAAACAGCACAAGCATCGCAGACTGAGAGACGTGGGACCGTGTCCCACCACCCACTTGCTTGGCACCCTGCACCAGTCCCCCAGCTTTTTCTCCCGCACTCCATGGGCGCTCACGAGGACCCGCCCCGCAGGGTAGCTGCCGCCGGGGATCCGGGTCCAGTCCCGACCTCAGAGGGAAGACTTGCGGGGGAGGCTGAGACTCGTCCCGGCCCACAGCCCCAGCCTACCTGGCTGCGGCAGCCGGTCTTGCCGGATGCCCTGAGCTCTCCGGCTCGGGCTCACGGGGTTGGGGGGCCAAGGTCAGCAGGTGTCTAGACACCTGCACTGCCTTACAAAGCGCGACTCGCCTGGGAATCCGCAGGAACAGCGCGCGAAGCTGCTCCACTAAGACCTTTGCACAGGCGGGCGCTCCTTGGTGACGCCAGAGAACAGCAACCAATAGAAGGTCGCCTCGTTCTGTCCCGGAAGCTAAGTCACGGAGTGGGCGGGACTAGCGCTGGAGGTCAGGTGGTCTCTACAGGTTTCTTTCAGATGTCTCCGCCAGGCGGGCGCAGGTGAGGCCAACCATCGCCGGAGGCCAAATTCCCTGCCGCTCAAACTCTGGGCTCCCTGCATCTGCAGGTTTCTGACAGCGAGTTCTTCCTGAAAATCTGCGCTGCGCCCTGGTCGCCTCGCTAGCCTCACCTGAAACTCTGGGCTCCCTGCATCTGCAGGTTTCTGACAGCGAGTTCTTCCTGAAAATCTGCGCTGCGCCCTGGGCGCCTCGCTAGCCTCACCTGAAACTCTGGGCTCCCTGCATCTGCAGGTTTCTGACAGCGAGTTCTTCCTGAAAATCTGCGCTGCGCCCTGGGCGCCTCGCTAGCCTCACCTGCGTCGGGCCCTACTTGGGGCCAACCACCGTTTTGATGGTTGGGAAAAGGTGGTGGAGGAGACCAAATTATGGCGTCATGGTTCACAACGACAAGTATTTTTGTCTTCTGATTCTGATATATCACTGAAAAGAGGGGGAATGATTGCACCCATTTTATGTATGGGAAACCCGAAGCGGAAGAATTTTACTCAAGGTGACACAAGGAGTATGAGTAGTGGAACCGGCATTCTTCATCCCAAGCGCAGGCCTTTACTCCCATACTCAAATAGTCTTCACGTGCACTGTGTTGGGCCTAGGGCAGGATAGTGGGAAGCATAACCTCCAGTATCAGAGAACAGGCATTCTAGTGCATAGGTGGTGTAATTAAACAGGCAGTTATAGTCCAGTAGGATTGTAGGCCTCTGGCATATGGAGACGTATAAAGGGCTCTGGGCAAGAAACCCAAGACTTCACCATGGACCAGATCATCCAGGATTTCACTTGTCCCAACAAAGAGTTTGGCCTTATCTAAGCACACAGGAAACCTCACATGGGGTGTGCCATGGTTAGAGTTGCATGAGAACTTCTGCCCTGGCCACTCCTCCAAGTGTCTGGATAAGAGTGGTGCAGGTGAGAGCAATGGTGCAGGTAGCTTAGTGTGCGGCAAAGATGGAGAGAATCCAGAGATGTTTAGAAGGTAGAACTGACGACCCTCAATGATGATGACAGGAGGTGGGAGTGAAAGGGGATAGAGGTCCAGGGCCAACTCCTAGGTCTCTGGCTGGCAAATGGCACTGTTATTCATTGAGATAAGTTTCTAGAGGAGCTCAGTTTTGGATGGGTTGTATTTACTGTTCCTGTGACATTCAAGGAGGCACTGCAGGGTGGGCAGTTGGAGACACAGGTCTTGGAACTTAGGAAATTAGCTTGAGGGCAGAAGTCAGCATACAGATAGAAATGGAACTTGTGAGGCTGGTAAGTATGATCAAAAGGCATATGGTAAAGAGAGCTTGGTATAAACCCCAGTCAGGAGATCCATCATGTAACTATCAGCCAGAACGACGGAAGGGAAACAGGGAGACAGGAAACACATAACTTAGGCAGAGGTTTGGAACTGCACTTTCCAAATGCCAAAGAGAGGACTTCTGCTCTTGGTCAAGAATAAAACAGGTGATTTTATTAAAGACCATGATCAAAAAGACAGTAAGAGGATATTATGAACAAATCTACACATGTAAATTCGACAACTTCAATGAAATGGACCAATTCCTTAAAATAGAGCCTAGCGCATTTCATCCAAAATGAAATAGATAGTTTGGATAGCACTGTATCTATTAATGAAATTGAATTTGTAAATTAAAAAACTCCTGAAAAAGAAACATCCAGTCCCAGACAGTTTCACTGTTTAAAGAATGAACACCAATTCTACCTAATCTATTTCAGAAAACAGAATAGGAAGGAGTATGTCTCAATTCATTTTATGAAGCTAGTATTACCCTGATACCAGACAACAAGACAGTACAAAAAAAGAAACTATAAACCAGTAATTCCCATAAATACAGATTAAAAGTCCTTAACAAAATATTAGCAAATATAATTCAGAAATATATAAAGAGAATATAAAGATAATTCTCTACCGTGACCAAACAGAGTTTATTCCAGGAATGTAAGGCATGTTCAATATCCAAAAATTACTCAATATAATCCACTATATTAATAAGCTAAAGAAAAAATCATGAAGTCATATCAATTAATGTGTAGAAAATGTGATGAAATTCAACACCATGACAGATGCTCTCCAAGAACTCAGAAGAGAACTTCTTTGACTTGAAAAAGAACATTTAACAGAAAGTTTACAGTTAACATAATAGTTAATGGTGAGAAATTGAATGCTTTCCCCTGGAATTGGGAACAAAGAAAGAATGTGGGTTTCTAACATGTTTTTTTAAAGAATTGATTGATTCATTGATTACACAAGTTGGGGAAAGGGCAGAGGGAAAGAGAAAGAAACTCAAGCAAACTCTCTGCTTAGTGTGGAGCCAAAGCCCAAGATTCTGACCTGAGCCGAAATCAAGAGTCAGACATTTAACGGACTGAGCCACCCAGGCACCCCACCACCTCTCTTAATCACCACAGTACTGGAAATTCTAGCTAGTGCAATAAGACAATGAAAGGAAATAAAAAGCATATATATTGGAAAGGAAGAAATAAAACTATCCTTTATTTACAGATGAAATAGTTGTTTTCAGAGAAAACCCACAGGGGGGAGAAACCTAGGAATAATAAGTGAATTCAGCAAGGTCATAGAGTACAAGATCAACATTGAAAAATCAACTGTATTTCTATTGAAAATGTGTATCCTAAAATTTAAAATACAGTACTATTTGCTCAATTAAAAAGACATACTTAGGCACAAATCTAACAAAACATATGCAGGACCTTTATGCTAAAAACTATAAAACACTGATAAAAGAAAGCAAACATCAAAATGAATAATGAGACACACTATGTTCACAGATTGGAAGACTTAGCATAGTGAAGATGTTATTTCTCCACAAACTAATATACAGGTTTAAAACAATTCCTACCAACATTCCATCATGATTTTTTATACATACAAGACTATTCTAAAATTTGCATTGAAAGGCAAAGAAATTAGAATAGCTAAAAAATATTTAAAAGAATAAAGTGAGAATAGTTGCCCAACCTGATTTTAAGACTTATTACGTAGTTACTGTAATCAACATTGTGTGGTACTGGCAGAATAGACAGATCAATAGAACAGAAAAGAAAACCCAGAAGTGGACACACAGAAATATGCCCAGCTGGTTTTTGGGAAAGAAACAAAAGCAATTCAATGGAGGAAGGATAGTCCTTGCAACAAATGGTGATGGAGCAACTGGATATCCATCTCTTTAAAAATGAGCCTTGGGGCGCCTGGGTGGCTCAGTTGGTTGGGCGAATGCCTTCGGCTCAGGTCATGATCCTGGAGACCCTGGATCGAGTCCCACATCGGGCTCCCTGCTTGGCAGGAAGCCTGCTTCTCCCTCTCTCACTCCCCCTGCTTGTGTTCCCTTTCTGGCTGTGTTTCTCTCTAACAAATAAATAAAATCTTTAAAACAAACAAACAAACAAACAAAAAACCCCCACCAAAACTAAACATGCATTTACCATATGGCCCAGAAACTGTAATTCTGGGCATTTATCCCAGAGAAATGAAAACCTACATGATTGTTCATAGCAGTTTTATTTGTAATAGCTAAAACCATGGAAACAACCAAATTGTTTTACAATAGGTAACTGGTTGGGTTGCCTGGGTGGCTCAGTCATTAAGCCTCTGCCTTTGGCTCAGGCTATGATCTTGGAGCCTTGGGATCGAGCCCCACATGGGGCTCCCTGCTTGGCAGGATGCCTACTTCTCCCTCTCTCACTACCCCTGCTTATGTTCCCTGTGTTTCTGTCAAATAAATAAATATTTTTAAAAAAACAATAGGTGACTGGTTAAACAAAACGTGGCATATCTGTACCACAAAATACTACTTTTCAATAAAAAGGAACCAACTTTGGATATCCACAGAAACTTGGATGGATCTCAAGGGCATTATGCTGAATGAAAAAGGCCAATCTCAAAAGGTCGCATTCTGTATGATACCATTTATAGAACACCTCAAAATTAGAGAGATGGAGAACCGATTAATGGTTGCTAGTGGTTACAGATGGGAGTTTTGGTCTTTTACACAAGCAAATGAAAAAATCTTTTCTGAAGCCACTGTTATTTTGGATCCCTGTTAGTTGCAGCCATACATGATCTGAACTGATAAGTCTCCTCCCACACCACACTTTAATTTCCTTCTCCACCTCAGTCTCTTTCAAACTCACCTTCCCCCATCCAATCTACAGGTTTGGCATGTTCCTTACTGCTCTTCTCCCCACTCAGAAGGATCCCTAAGCAATCTCTTTCATGTGTGATGGTTTAATTATCACCATAGAATGAAGTCTCACATAAACCCAACTATTGGACATCTCCATTTTGATGTCTCGAAAGGACCATAAACAACATGTCCCAGACTCAGCTTAAATGATTTTCCCACATCAAACACGGTCTTGCTATCAGGAGCTTCTCTGTCCAGCTGGGCAGTTCCCAAATCAGAATTCCGTCTTTGCCCTTCCCACATGCTCACTTCCATTTCCAACCCACCTTCACATCCTAGCAACAGTACCTCCCCAACTCTGAACTGTTAGGCTGCCCAGCATCCCAGGCCAAGCCACTAACAGAGTTGCCTGGCGGCAGTCCTGCCAAGCCTCTGTGATGGGTTTACATGTCCACAAATTCCTTGGCACCCCTTCCATCAACAAGATGTATCTAATTTCCATCCCCTCTTTGTGGGCTGGACTTAGTGACTCATTAAGTGTGGCGGATGACCCTGCCTGACTGCGGAGGCCAGCGTACTAGTCCGTGGGGGCTGTCATCAGAGCGGGTGGCCTGAAGAACAGACATTTATTTCCTCACAGTTTTGGAGGCTGGAAATCTGGGCTCAAGGTGCTGATAGGTTGGGTTCTTCTCAGGGCTCTCTCCTTGGCCTGCAGATGACCACCTTCTTGCTGGCTCTTCACATGGTTGCCCCCTGTGCACGCACCCCTTGTGTCTGTGTATCCAACCGTCCTCTTATGAGGACACTAGTCATACTGGATTAGTACCCAGTGTAACAGGCTCATTTTAATTTAATTACCTCTTTAAAAGACTTATCTCCAGATACACTTCTGAGGTACTAGGGGTTGGGACTTCAACATGCGAATTTTGAAAGGATCCAATTCAGCCTGTACCAGCTGGGTAATAAAAGGTGGTACAGCCTCTTCTTGGCTCTCTAAGGACACTCTCTCAGTCTGGGTCTGAACAGGAAAGAAATCACACAGTAATTTCAACAGATTTAAGTTTAACATAAGGAAGTATTAACTGTAACAAGGGACTGGTGTCATGAGGGATTGCCCTATAAGACTCTAAAAAATATAAAAGTATCAGATACAAAGAGAAGTCAAACCCAAGGCAACACCTAAGGAAGAGACCCGCCAGAGCTGAGATCCAGACCTTGCTGGAGATGGCAGAGATGTTTAGTGCTGGGCTACTGAAACCAGCTAGAAATCTGGAGCTCAGGTGAAATCCACCCTCTAGGGTACAGGCCATATTTTGCTACAAGTGCTCTGTTACAAAGCCACTAAGTGGGGGGGGGGGGGGCGGTGCCAAGGGAGACTGTTGGCCATAGGTGCTCAGGTGCTGCTGGTACCACATACTCCAGGAGCTGGGCACTGGGGAATGCTGCAAGATCCCGGTGCTGGGGAAGTTGCCTATGCTGCAGGAGCCAGTTCAGCGAGAATCTGACACCAGGAAGCAAAAAAAACCTGTTTCCTCCTGGAATATCTCCCCAGTGCCCTCTGCAGACAATGCTTCAGTGTCAGCTGGCAAAAAGAAAATATTTAAAGGGCCTGGGTCTGGTTTTCCAGAATAGGCAAAACAGGTGACTCTGGAGCTGACAAGCAATAAACAGGTAACTGGCACAGTACAACCTTTTGACTACTCTGCTTCCATATGCACCCTTGACACATATTTAAATTCCGTACATCAACAAAACAACTTCTGACTGCTATCTAATATGAGGTTATTCTTCCTAGCAGTAAAGCAGTTTTCACCCTTTCCCCAAGAGTCATGGTATCCATCACAAATTTAGTACCAGCCCTGGATTAGAACATTCTGTTGCCTAAAATGTAAAATTAAGTTCTGGCAACTTGTGTATAAAGGAAAACTGGGAAGAAGAGAGGAACAAAAGATTAGCATATGCAAATGTAACAATCAAATAGAAAATAGACAAACTTTTCACAGAACTAGAACAGTCCTAAAATTTGTATGGAACCACAAAAATTCAAACACCAAAGCAGTTTTGAAAAAAAAATCTGAAAGTATCACAATTCCAGATTTCAAGTTATATTACAAAGATGTAGTAATCAAAACAGTATGGTACTGGCATAAAAACAGACACAGAGATCCATGGAATAGAAGAGAAAATCCAGAAATAAACCCACATAGGGATGCGTGGGTGGCTCAGAGAGTTAGGCATCGGCCTTCAGCTCAGGTCATGATCTCAGAGTCCTGGGATGGAGCCCCACATCCAGCTTTCTGCTCAGCAGGAAGTCTGCTCCCCCCCACTCTGCCTGCCTCTCTGCCTACCTGTGATCTCTCTCTCTCCCTCTCTCTCAAATAAATAAACAAAATCTTAAAAAAAAACCCCACAATTATATGACCAAATAATCTTTGGCAAAGGAAGAAAGTAATACAATGGGAAAAAGACAGTCTCTTCAACAAATGGTACTGGGAAAATTGGACAGCCACACAAAAGAATGAAACTGGACCACTTTCACCATATGCAAAAAGACACTCAAAATGGATTAAAGACCTAAACGTGAGACCTGAAGCCATAAAAATCCTAAAAGAGAACAAAGGCAGTTCTCTGTCACAGCAACATTTTTCTAGATATGTCTCTTGGCAAAGGAAATAAAAGGAAATAAAAATAAACTACATCTAAATACAAAGTTTCTGCACAGCAAGATAAATTATCAACAAAACTAAAAGGCAACATACTCAATGAGAGAAGACATCTGCAAATGACATATTCAATCAAGGGATGGTATCCAACATATACAAAGAACTGATACAACTCAATAACCAAAAAAACAATTTGTCCAATTTAAAATGGGCAGAAGACATGAACAGACATTTCTCCAAAGAAGACACACAGATGGCCAATAGACATATCAAAAGATGGTCAGCATCACTCATTATCAGGGAATTGCAAATCAAAACTACAGTGAGATATCACCTCACACTTTTCAGGATGGCTAAAATAAAAAACACAAGAAACAACAACTGTTGGTGATGCTGTGGAGTAAAAGGAAATCTCATGTACTGCTGGCTGGAATGCAAACTGGTGCAGCCGCAGAGAAAATAGTATAAAGTTGCCTCAAAAAATTAAATATAGAACTACCCTATGATCCAGTAATTGCATTTACCCAAAAAATACAAAACCACAAATTATTCAAAGGCAAATATGCACCCCTATGTTTACTGAAGCATTATTCACAATAACCAAACTATGGAAGCAGCCCAAGTATCCATCAACAGGTGAATGGACAAAGAAGTGGTGTGCCTGTGTGTGCGCGCATGTGTAATAGACTATTATTCAGTCATAAAAAGAATGAAATCTTGCCATTTGCAATGAGGTGGATAGAGCTAAAGAGTCAGAAGTCAGTCAGAGAAAAACAAATATATGATCTCACCCATATGTGCAATTTAAGAAACAAAACAAATGAGCAAAGGGGAAAAAAAAAAGACAAAGCAACAGACTCTATAGAGAACTGATGGTTACCAAGAGGGAGATTGAGGTGGGTAGAGGGATGGGGAAAATAAGGGATGGGGATTAAAAAAATATATTGATTATGATTTAAAAAGCGATTAAAAATCAATAAAAAAACACAAACCAAAACAAACAAAAAAAGCAAAATTCCTACGGTTCTCCTTTCTATAGTTATCACAAGGCTGTAACTGATATTGCTAGCTTTCTTCTTTCATTGCACACTCTGTATTTCCCCTGCCCTCAATGAGAACCTCAACAGGTCAGGTTCTTTTTTTTTTTTTAAGGTTTTATTTATTTATTTGACAGAGAGAAACACAGGGAGAGAGGGAACACAAGCAGGGGGAGTGAGAGAGGGAGAAGCAGGCTTCCGCTGAGCAGGGAGCCCGATGCGGGGCTTGATCCCTGGTCTCCGGGATCATGACCTGAGCCAAAGGCAGTCGCTTAACCAACTGAGCCACCCAGGCGCCCCATCAACTGCTCAGATTCTTTACCTAAAGGAGTGACCTAAACTCTCATTCCCACAAGGTTTGAGCCCTCAGTTGTCCTGCTTTTTTTGGTTTCTGTATTTTTCCATTACCTTTGTTGTTGTATTTTCCATTAAACTTTATTAATATGGGTCTTGTGAGGGCAAATCTCTGCCCCTTCCATGATGGAAGAGGTCCAATGTAATCCACCTGCCACCAAAAAGGTTAGCTGGTGCCCACAAGGAATGATGCCATATCATGGATTAACACTGATCTCCGCAGATTAGGCACTCAGCAGCAGTGTTCGGTCAGCTTGTTAAGAGGAAGTACACATTGCTGAGACCATGCATGGACCCTATTCCTGCCATCCTGGTCTCTCTGTTCATGAGCCCATCGAGCAAGCACCAGGGTGGCTGTGGAGAGAGGATAACTAACACCCAGAGTATGTCATTTTGTCCACCTATTGTTAAGTGTCTCCTCTGCAATGGATGGCTTCTGGTGGGTATTCACATCTACACTATATCTTCATAGTCTGTATCCTTTTAGGGAGGCCCATACACATGCCTCTTCTCCAGACTTACTAGTCATCAGTTGTGATGGTGGTAATTTTATATGTCAGCTTGGCTTGGCCACAGTGCCCAAGAAATTTAGTCAAATATTATTCTGTATGTTTCTGTAAGAGTGTTCTTTGGATGAAATTAAGATTTAGATCAGTGGAGTATGAGTAAAGCAGACTGCCCTCCATAATCCAATCCGTTGAAGGCCTTAATATAGAATGAAGACTGACATCTACCCACCCCCACTCCAAGCAAGAAGGAACTTTGCCAGCAGATGGCGTTTCAACTCAAACTGCAGCTCCTCCCAGAACCTCTAGCCTGCTGGCCTACCCTGTTAGATTTTTGGACACACAAAGCCTCTATAATCATATGAGCCAATTCCTTAAAATGTCTATCTATCCGGGCACCTAGGTGATACAGTTGGTTAAGCATCTGACTCTTGGTTTCAGCTCAGGTCATGATCTCAGTGTCATGAGATCAAGCCTCAGGATGGGTTCCACACTCGTACAGAGTCTGCTATAGTTTCTCCCTCCCCCACCCTGCCTCTGCCCCTTCCCTATGCACTCATGCGTGCTCTGTCTCAAATAAATAAATAATCTTTTTGGGCACCTGGGTGGCTCAGTCGTTAGGTGTCTGCCTTCGACTCAGGTCATGATTCTGGAGTCCTGGGATGGAGCCCCACATCGGGCCTCCTGCTCGGCAGGAAGAGTGCTTCTCCCTCTCTCACTCCTCCTGCTTGTGTTTCTTCTCTTGCTGGGTTTCTCTGTCAAATAAATAATAAAATCTTTAAAAAAAAGTAATCTTTTTCAAAATCTATATATCTACCTATCTGTCTGTCTATCTATCTATTCTCTACCTATCTATGTTGGTTCTGTTCTCTGGAGAACCCTATTACTCCAATCTTCCATTCCTGTTCCTTCCAAGTCCTTGAAGATACGACCAAACCATTAACAACTGATCATGAACCAATAACCAGTAGATTCATACTTCTGGCCATCTCTCACTCCAGAAAATCAAACATATTGCCCAAAGTTCTGGCCACAGGGAAGACTTTTTTCTTTAGCACTGACCTTCAAGGTTATCCCTGAATGAGAGTCATGTTGCCTTATAACTCTGAGGATGTATCAGCGTCTTATCATGCAGACCCTTCTGTACACCAGGCTTGGGTTTTTCATCTTCAATAAACTGGTCCCAAAGACCATCCCAGGAAGCCTTGCATGTGGGTTGAGAGAGAGGAGAAAATGCAATTGGAATCGGTGTGAAAAGAATGTGAGTCACCTGCTTGTGCAACTTCGTTGTATCTTCCACACTTGCCTGAGCTTGGACTCTTCTCTACCATTTCCGTTTGATGACACATTGATACCGCACATATCCAACCTTATGACCCAGGTAGGGGTATCCAACAACACCCAGATTATTTGGGAAACTCAGCACCTCGTATCCCGTACTGAGGTGTGAAGTTTCTAACAAAACCCAACAGCAAGCCACTTTGAGCTGTTTCTCAAAGTGAGAACACGTATTTCAGAAGACAGTATATGGACTTGTTCCACAGTCCTGAAACCTGGACCGTGATGATTCTATTGGTGCTTTCCAGGGGCTCCATTTACCATCCCTATTTGCTAAAAAGTTCAGTTATCAGGTGACTCCTACTCCAGCCACTGTCTAACTGCAAGTGCACGAGAGACCCTGCACAAGTATCACTGTGAGATGTCAGAATAACCAGGACTGGTATGCTGCACCAGCGGACCACGACAGCCTCCTCCCTGGTTTCCCTGCTTCTTCTCTGGCCTGCTCCAATTCGGTGTCCAGGTTCCGCACAGAGGGGCATTTTCAAAACACCGACTTGACAGGATGCTCATCAGTGGCTTACTCCTGCTCTCAGGCTATGCCCAAGCCTTCAGGGGACCTCCCCATTTCACCTGCATCTGTGCTGAGGATTCTAGGCTCCAAGCCCCATCAATCTAGCCCAATTCTGGGCAGTGCCATCTCCCTCCCATGCCACAGCCCTTTACCTGGCTCACTCCCACTCATCCTTCAGGTTCAGCTCAAAGGCCATTTCCCTCCGGAAGCCCCCTGAGATCCTGTGGCCTGTCCAAAGGTTCTCACGGAACAATAGATCTCAGTCTTGTGACTGTAACACTCCTTGTAAATTTAAACTCTTTTGAGGGAATTACTTTATTAATGCCTCATCTCCGAGAAATTATAGGCCCCACCAGGGAAGGATTTGCAAATATTCCACCATTTTAACCTCAGACCCCAGCAGAGTGCTGCATATACATTGGCTATTAGTTTTTTTTCAATGACGAGAGGATGGTGAAGGGTCCGGGGCTGGGAAGGATGGGAGCTGGAGTGAAGATGCCTTCCACACCAGTGTCTTGATGCCTGTCCCACATACATAGGCCTGGGGTCAGGGGACACAAGTCAGAGACCGCAGTTCCTTCCTTTGGGCCCCATTTGCTCTGCCCAGGACAAAGTTCCACTTGGGGCTGGGGAAATTTATCAAAAAAGCAGGGAGCTTGAGGTTTTCACAATGCTGGTTGGGCTGGCAGTTGGCTGGGGGGATGGACGGCCTGCTCTTTGGGGCTTTATTTTTAGTTTCTGGATGTTTTACTGTATTTGGTAATTTCTCAAAACTGGGAAAAAACACTGCCTGGCTTCATTTGCTCTGCTCCTGGGTCAGCACAGCCAGAATTGCTCAGGAAGGGAAAAGTGGAAGAAAGAGGGACTGAGCTGGGGCTGGGGTGAGTGCTCAGGCCGGGGCACCCTACACAGCAGGCCAGAGGAGAGGTTTCAAAGAGACCTTGACCCTGGTGCTGTGGGAGAGCTGGGCCCATGACCCACCAGACTCAGGGCTTGACACTGGCCTCACCCTGGGCTGTCTGCCATGGCCTCCTTCCCTAGAACCTTGGGTTCAGCAGCATTGCCACTTCCCGCTGTGCCAGTCCTGGGCCCTAGGCGGGAACACCATGCCCCCGCTTGCAAGATGCCCACAGTCTAGCAGGTGAGATGGCATGCCGGCCGCGGATCCCCCTTCCTTTAGGGCCCACTGGAGCCTAGAAAGCACCGCCACAGCCCCACAGCTGAGCTTTACATTATGGGCCACAGCAGGTGAGAATTTTTCAGGAAAGGTGCCTGTCAACCGAGTTCTAACCGGTTTAAGGGGGTGCTGGGTGAGGACGGGAATCCTATTAGTGGCTCACAAGCGGAGAGTCTAGAGATTGGGAGGGGGCTTGCTTAAGGTACAGTTTTATTTTGAGCTCAAGTGCCACCCCCTGCTCCCACTTGCCTTCCCTGGACCTTGCTTTTTCTCTCTTCATCTCTCAGTCAGGCCTCCTTCTACAGGAACTTCATCCCCGCGGCTCCCCGCAGGGACAGAGCTGCAGGAGCCCCCCAACACCTCCCACCCCAGCTTCTGAGAATAAGGCGGCAGCGTCTTTCCCAGCATGCACCGCACACGGCTCCCTGCACCTCACTGGCTGTAAGCGGGTCAGGTGCCCGCCTTACTTATGGGAAGAAGTTGTGTGTTGAGGCCTGCTCTACACACAGCTCTTTCCCATAAGCATGTCTTACAGCCCAGATGTTTCTGCAACAAACTACTGTCTTCTGTCTGGCTTTCTAGACCCTCAAGGGTGTCATTGCATTTTTCAAGCTTTTTTCAGGATTTTCAAAAGCCTCATGGGCAAGGTTAACCGGGGAAGCCAAACATTAACGTCTTCGCTGTGGGCTGGAATTAAATCAGTTCCATGTGGTAACAGTTATGCAGTCTGATAAGTAGTTCTGAGTGTCCTGGTTAATGAAATCAGGACTGACAGTGGGGTCTCTCTCCCAGCACCCAGATCAGTAGACTCTTGTGGAATTATGAATCTTGATCAAGTCCATTTTCTGAAGAAAAACCACGTGGAGAATGGGGCAGAAAAATGAAAATGTCTTTGGGCTGTGAAAGAAATGGCAAGTAACTTCCCTCCCAAGTATTTTGCCGGGGAACCTGAGGGCGGGAGTCTGGGCTGAGGCCCCTTTGCCGTGCAGTCACCCCCTGGTGGTCAGCGGGGAGCACAACACCTGTAACCGCAAGCAAACAGCGTCTCTAATCAAACCTCCGCGGGGGGCAGGAAAAGGTAAACCATGCCTTTTCTGAATGGTAGGCTGGCCACTGCTCTGGAAAGCTGTGCTGCAGAACACGATGGGGAAGGGTAGGGGCTCCTTACTCAGTGTCTCCGGGCCTCACTTTTCCCCTTCCCTGCAAAAAAGGTAACGAGGAGGGGCCTCCTGGGTAGGCCCGTGAGAGTGAATGAGACAGACCTGGCCACAGCACCCGCGGTGCTTGCTCTGGGTCTTCTCTCACCGCGCGGTGAGTGGTGGCAGGAGCATGGGGCACGTGGACAGCAGGTTGCCGGATGTGGCCTGACTGGCACGGTTGCTCCTCCTTAGCCACTTGGTCCCCAAATAGACTTTGGAAGTTACCAGGGAAACTGGGAACCATCACGTTGGTTTATTTCCAACACGTGGAAACTCCTTTTGAAACATCTGGCCTTTCTCTGGCGGCTTATTGGAATGAGCCATCCTTCTATAGAAAAGGCAAAAATACATGAAAACTTCAGTGGGGTAAGAAGGAAGGATGTTCATATTTATCAAGAGGCTATAAATATTCATATTTAATCATCGTAACAGTTCTGTCAGAGGATTGTTTTTCTGCTCCTTTTCCAGTATGGAAACTGAGGCTCTGCAAGGTAAACTGATGTGCTTAGGATGAAACAGAAAATTTCAGAACCAAAGCATGGGCCCTATGCCATAGGGCCTTGGAAGTGTAGCATATTGGGAGGTTATGAGGATGTGGAAGGACACAGGCAGGGTGGAGAGAAGGAGATTTCCATAAGAAGCTTCCCTCAACCTCACCACCTTGGGCAGCTCCACCCCTTCTACTCCAGACTTGTGTTGATTACTGGGGGGGGGGGGGCAAGTCACTTCGTCTTGGTCCACACAGCTGTCAGGATCAGCCCGGACATGCTCCCATGGCAGCCAATCCATAGGCTGCGGATGGCTCTGCAGGTGCAGGAAGGCGGGGCTTCAGACCTGTGATTCCTCCTTGCGCTGTGAGTGTGTGCTCTCCAGAGGGAAAGAGGAAGACACACTGCACACGCTAGGGAAGTAGAGGCAGCGAGCAGCCAAGTTTCACAGAGCCAGTACCAGGAGCAGGGGAATGGACTTGACTGCTCTCTGGGCTCTTCACGCTTCAGACCTCGTAGCTGGGGGAGAGGAAGTAAATCTCTCAGAATTTTCGTTAGTGTCTATTGACGGGCAAACTCTCTCAAGTTATGTTTGAAGACATTTTTATGTTGCCCAGCTTAAAATTCCAGGTTGGCAATTCTTTTGAACAAACTTCAGACAATCCACTGTCTTTCAGCATCATTGTTACCGAGATGTCATTTGTCACAGTCTGTTGCTTTTTCCTTTCTGGCTGGCTCGGCTTTGCCTTTGGTGGTCTGCGGATTCGGTACACTATGTCTTAGGTGACAGTCTCCTTTTATTTAATCTGCTTGGGACTTATTTGAATTTCTTAAATCAGTGTATTGGTGTTTGTAATGATTACTCCTCTGTGTCCAGGCGACCCTCATGCTTGTCTAAACTATGGTGCCTAAAACTAGTCTAACTGTCGCCGGCAAGATATCTTGTGATGTGCTTACCATTGCTAGTTAGAATCAGTAGACTTTAAGCAGGTTACCCACCAGAATGTGTGTGGGCCTATTCCATCAGTTGAAGGCCTTAACAGCAAAAACTTAGGTTTCCTGGGAGAAGAAGGTATCTACCTCGGGACTACCAGAGAAATGTTGCCCAGGTTCTACCCTGCTGGCGGGCTCTGTGATTTTTGGACTCTAAAGATTGTAGCTTCAACTCTTGCCTGAGTTTCCAGGTTGCCAATCTCCTACATACTTCAGATTTGCCAGTCCCCACAATCATGTGAGCCAATTCCTTAGCACCCATCCCCCTCTGCCAGGAGAACCATGACAGAAACCATGTTAGTCAAGCCTGGAACTTCTTGGCCATTACCATTTTTTTTTTTTGAGGGACTTCATTGAGATTTAAGGTTTACTTTCCCGCTCTATTTTCTTTTCTTTCTTTCTTTCTTTTTTTTTTTTTTTAAAGATTTTATTCGGGCACCTGGGTGGCTCAGTTGGTTAAGTGGCTGCCTTTGGCTCAGGTCATGATCCCGGAGACCCGGGATCGGGTCCCACCTCAGCGGTAAGCCTGCGTCTCCCTCTCTCACTCCCCCTGCTTGTGTTCCCTCTCTGGCTGTGTTTCTCTCTGTCAAATAAATTTTAAAAATCTTAAAAAAAAGATTTTATTCATGTATTTGACAGAGAAACACAACTAGAGAAGGAACACAAGTAGGGGGAGTGAGAGAGGGAGAAGCAGGCCTCCTGCCGAGCAGGAAGCCTGATGTGGGGCTTGATTCCCGCACTCCGGGATCATGACCCGAGCCGAAGGCAGACACTTAACTACTGAGCCACCCAGCCGCCCCTCCCACTCTGTTTTCTGTTTATTTACCTCTATATAGTTTCTATTTATTTCTCAGAGTTACAATTTGAATAATTTCTTTAGATTTCCAAGCCACTCATTCTTTTGTTAGCTGGGTCTGATTTATTGCTAAACCCATTCCTTTAGTTTTACATTTAGTCACTATATATATATACACACACACACACATATATATGTATATATTTCCCCCAGAAATTTTGATTTTTTCAGATATGCTTAAGCATTCTGTATAGTCTTTTCTACATGCATTTTCAAGTTTGCTTTTTATTTCTATAAACATAGTAAATAGAGTCCTTTATAATTGCCTCTGATAATTCCATTATCGGAAGTCCTCTGGGTCTGTTGATGCACCCTGCTGTTTCTGCTAAACCTCACTTACGGTGTCTTGTTTCTTTGAGACTCAGTTGTTGTTGACTGAAATCTGCTCATTTTCCTTTGACTTTACAGAGATCACTACAAATTAAATTATCAATCATATTTTCTGTGAATTTGGGCTGCAAACTCACATAATGTTTAGCTCATGCTTCCTAATATTTTTGAAAATTTATTTATTTTAGAGAGACAGCACGTGTTCTCACAGGGTGGGGGCAGAGAGAGAGAGGGAGAGAATCTCAAGCAGACTCCCCACTGAGCTTGATCCCAGGACCCAAGATCATGACCTTGGCCAAAATCAAGAGTCAGATGTTCAATTGACTGAGACACCCAGGAGCCCCTCATGCTTCCTAATTTCAGGGATGAATTTTCCCACTTTTACTGGGGGCTTGGATAGTGAAATTTTCCTGCAGCCCCCTGAGAGAGAAGATGGGAACAGTGGGGTTGCTTCTAGTTCATGTTCTTCATCTCCAAGGGTGTAACTGGGGCCCCAGTTCCACGGAGGAAGGATTTCTTGATAGATTTCTCAGCTGGGTGGATCCTGGGCTTGATCTCTTACACCTTAGGCTTTGGAAGGATGTGAAACCAAAGCTCAGCCAAGCTCACCTGTTTCAAAAAGTCCTTTCAGGGCTCTGCTTACAACTCTCAATTTCTACATCCACTCAGTTCCTGGTCCAAGAATGCTTTACCTTTTGGTCAGTTCAATGATGTTTCTAAGAAGTTATTTTATTCTAGATTTTTAGTTGTTTTCAGTGGAAGGAATAAGCCAGTTACCTAGACACTACATGTTATTGGAAACTGAAATGCTTTTATTTTTTTACATCTTTGTTCTATAGTTGAGAATGTCCCATAATTTTTCCTTATCCTACCCATGACTGATTTTTTAAAAAATCCTGGTACTACTACTCTTT
>PITA01014486.1:0-53436 GCA_004023965.1 Spilogale gracilis | reverse complement strand
AGATGAATGGATAAAGAAGATGTGGTCCATATATACAATGGAATACTATGCCTCCATCAGAAAGGATGAATATCCAACTTTTGTAGCAACATGGACTGGACTGGAAGAGATTATGCTGAGTGAAATAAGCCAAGAAGAGAAAGTCAAGTATCGCATGGTTTCACTTACTTGCGGTGCATGAGGGGTAAACTGGAGGACATTGGGAGCAGGGAAATGGGAACTAGGGTAATCTAGGGAGGGAAACGAAACAACAGAGACTTTGGACACAGAAACAAACTGAGGGCCTTGGAGGGAGGGGGGTGGAGGGATGGGAGAGCCTGGTGGTGGGTACTGGGGACACCTAAAGCATGTGGGGAATGGGGAATGAATCTTGGAACACCGGAAAAAAAAATTTAGTAACAATAAAAAAAAAAATACAACAACCATATTTCTCACAAGACCAACTCCTGTTCATCTCAGGGCTTTGTAACAGCCCTGGTAGTGATGAAAATGATTACACACACACACAGACACACACACACACACCTTGGAGTTTAATAAACATTATGTTACCTAAACATAATGGTGATGGCAAACCCCAGATGGACTCCAGGCTTTCTTTTATTTTATACTTACAGTCCAGTTTCTTTAGCAAATAATTATGTCTCCTTTTCTGACATATTAGCTACAGCAGCGAAAGTGTAATTTTTCTAGAGTGCCCCAAGGCAATTAAAGAGTAAAGGCCTTAAAGAATGGACAAGTAGATAACAAATCACAATGCAGGAGCTCCGCTACAACACAGTTAGAAATAGAAGCAACCTGACTACAGAGTTGAGGGGCTTCAACTCATCTGGGCTCAAAATCTACTTCTGCAACTGTGTTATGCATAGACTTGTCCTCTAACTGCTTAGAGGATTTTTTGACAAATACCTCTTGACTGCTAACTATATGTGAGTCTCGTGCTGGGCACTGTAGATAGGGAAGATTGTCAAACTGTGTTCCACCACTACCTCATACATAAAGATCTCAATTTCAGAACTGGAAATGTAATAAACGTGTATTTTTGGGCGCCGGGGTGGCTCAGTTGGTTAAGCAACTGCCTTTGACTCACGTCATAATCCCAGAGACCCGGGATAGAGTTCCTCATCGGGCTCCATGCTCAGCAGGAAGCCTGCTTCTCCCTCTCTCACTCCCACTGCTTGTGTTCCCTCTCTAGCTGTGTCTCTCTGTCAAATAAATCAATAAAATCTTTTTTTTTAAATGTATATTTTAACACATTTATGCATTCACAACAGTAAAAGCTTTTTGCAGATCTCTCAGCCCTCTAACTCTAATGAAATAAATGGTACTTAATTTGCTTTTCTATTGTATGTAACTAGAAAACAGGAAAATACATGTGAAGCAGCCATTCTGTGAGAGTGGACAAGAGGCAATCAGTTAAGGCATGTATGTAAACAATGAAAGAAAAAAAACAGGTGAACTCTGTATTTCTACTTGGTTACAATGGTTCAGGGATGGGCAACCAATTGTGATCTCACTGAGTTGAGGAGACAAAGATTAGAGTCCAGGGGGGCAGACCTGGCTGAAATTTGAAAGATATATTACTGGAAAAGATCCATTTACATAAAGAAATATCTCTAGAAATCTTCACAGGATTTCTCTTGAATCTACTGCTGAATATTAAGATAAGGATGTGTGTAGAAAAAGTCAAAATATTGGGAAAAATCGACCAAAAATCCTAAACTGAACAATTTTCACAAATCACAGAGATTACAAACATGCTAGTTTTATCCACTCAGAGGGAAGACACTTTTTTTAACAAACAGGGACACAATAAATACCTCCAAAATGATAATACCTTGGATAACATCAAACATCTTGCCAAAACAAAAACTTAAACAATCCTCAAGAAAAATGGTACAAGGGGCACCGAGGTGGCTCAGTTGATTAAGCCACTGCCTTCAGCTCAGGTCATGATCCTGGAGTTCTGGATTGAGTCCTGCATCAGGTTCCCAGCTCCCACTTCCACAGGGAGTCTGCTTCTCCCTCTGACCTTCTCCCCTCTCATATTCTCTCTCACTTACATGCTCTCAAATAAATAAAATATTTTTAAAAATAGAAAAGAAAAATGGTACAAGTAACATGGTGGACTAGGAAACCTCAAGCCCTCATTTTTCCATAGAAACATGTAAAAACAACTAGAGGGGAGCACATGGGTGGCTCAGTCAGTTACGCATCTGCCTTTGGTTCACGTCATGATTCCAGGGTCCTGGAAAAGAGCCCCTACATTGGGCTCCTGCTCAGTGGGGAGTCTGCTTCTCCCTCTCCCTCTGCCCTTCCTGCCCCCGCCCTTGTGCTCTTGTTCTCTCTCTCCCTCTAAAAACAAACAACATGGAGGACATTAGGAGAAGGAAGGGAAAAATGAAGGGGTGGAAATAGGAGGGAAAGATGAACCATGAGAGAGTCCAAGAAACAAACTGAGGGTTTTAGAGAGGAAGCATTAGGGACAGGTGAGCTCAGTGATGGGTATTAAAGAGGAGCATACATCACATGGAGCACTGGGTGTTTTACATGAACAATGAGTCATGGAAAACTACATCAAAAACTAATGATCTACTTTATGGTGACTAACATAATAAAAAATAATTTAAAATTTTAAAAATTTAAAAAATAAAATAAAAACAAACAAAAGCAACTAGAAACTGACTAAATTAACCTTACCTGGAGCTCTGGGAAACAGTAAAAGTTCTGCAGGAACTAACAACACACAATCCAGAAAAAGCTACTTTAAAATAAGGAGGAAGTGTTGTGGCATTTTTACTCATCCTTGTCACACCTACGCTATGGCACAGTGTGCTCTTGGACTGGAGAAGGTGGCATCCCAGTTCCTAATTCTCTCTCTCAAACCAGAGGAAGGACAGTAGCCTTTATGTGCAACAGTCTAACCCATCAAAGGGCTGCCCAGGACCATGTCCCTATCTCACCTAATTTGGGAGAAATGGCAGTCTGACTCATGAAAACTGCAGAGGGACTAGAGGGGCTATAGATCCACAGATGCCAGTTCTTAGTGGAGACCTACAACAGACAATCTAAAGACCCAAGGAGGAATTGGGGTGAGGCTCTTTGGGAAATTAAGAATTCAAGAGTAGCCACATATATCAGGCAATTGAAAAAGACAGATATATGCTAAGGAAAAGCACATGCTCAGAAAGACCTTCAGCTTTCATCCTGAACTGATCTCTAGGCTCAGAGCATATCTAACTATTTAGCGAATGACTACCCAGTACAGATCCAGTCTGCAAAGACTGAGAATGGGAGCCGTTTTTTACATATTAAAAAAAAAAATCACAAGATATATAAAGAAACAGAAAATTGAGGTTTACTCAAAAGAAAATAAATTGGCAGAAACTGTCACTGGAGAAGAACAAGCATAGGACTTATAAGAGAGAACTTTAAAAAGCTATTTTTACTACGCTTATAAAGCTAAAGGGAAAAAAACTAATGAAGAACTAAAGAAAATCAGTAAACTGACATGAATAAAATGAGGATACCAAAAAAGAGGAAATATAACAAGAAACCAGCAGAAATCCTGGAGATGAGAAGTATAAAAACTGAACCAAAAATCTACTAAAGGGGTTCAACAGTATATTTGAGCAGACAGAGGGAAAATTTAGCAAGCTTGAAGATAGAACATTTGAAATCACTAAGTCTGAGGAATGGGGGAGAAATGAAGAAAAGTAAACACAGCATAAGGACACCATCAAAGTGGCTAATGTATACATTATGGGAGTCCCAGAAGTTAGAAGAGAAAGGGGTAGAGATAATTTAAGAAATAAGGGCAAAAAATTATTTTTAACCTATGCTTCCAATCTCTGTCTTTTGATTAGGGAGTTTAATCTATTTATATTTAGAGTAATTGCGGATAGGGAAGGGCTTTCATTTGCCATTTCATTGTTTCCCACATGTCTAATTGCTTTTTTTTTTCATTTTCACATTACTGACTTTATTTATATTAATTAATGAAATAAATTAGTGACATGTTATGATTCTCTTATCATTTCCTTGTACATATATCCTATTAACATTTTCTTCATGTTACCATGGGGATGACATATAACATCCAAAAGTTATAATAATCTGTTTTGAATTAAAACCAATTTAACTTCCATCACATACAAAATCTATCCCATCCCCCTTTGTTATTAACTCCAAAAACTACATCCTTATACACTGCATAATCAGTAGATTTTTACCTATCCTAAATGCATCTTTAAGATCTTGTAGAAAATAGGGGCGCCTGGGTGGCTCAGTTGGTTAAGCGACTGCCTTCAGCTCAGGTCATGATCCTGGAGACCTGGGATGGAGTCCCACATCGGGCTCCCTGCTCGGTGGGAAGCCTGCTTCTCCCTCTCTCACTCCCTCTGCTTGTGTTCCCTCTCTGGCTGTGTTTCTCTCTGTCAAATAAATAAATAAAATCTTTAAAAAAAAAAAAAAAGATCTTGTAGAAAATAAAAAGCTGACTTACAAACTGAAATTACATTATATTTGCCCTTATTTTTCCTTTACCAGGTATTTTTATATCCTCAGATGGTTTCAATTTAACATCTAGTGTCCCTTAATTTCAACTTGAAGGACTATAACAAATATAGTAGTAATGGATTATTTTATATATTTTCTACAAAAGACTCACTTTAGATCTAAGGAAGACAGTAGATTAAAAATTAAAGGATCCACGCAAATAGTAACCAAAAGAAATCTGGCATGACTATACTAATATCAAACAAAACAGACTTAAATTAAAAACCTGTCACAGAAGATAAAGAACATTATTATAATGACTAAAGGATTGATTCACCAATTAGATACGACTATAAATGTATAAACACCAAACATCAAAACTCCCAACACGTGAAGCAAACTGAATAGAGAAATTGACAGCTTGACAAGAACAACTTGAGTCTTTAATACTAATGGATACAACAACCAAAAAGAAAATCAATGAGGAAGAGAGGACTTGAACATTTTAAACCAAAAGGATATACAGACATCACAGAACACTCCATCCAACAAGGACAGAATATATGTTTTTCTCAAGTGCACATGGAACATTCTTCAGGATAGACCACGTGTTAGGTCACAAAACAAGTCTTAATAAACTTGAAGAGACTGAAATTGTACAAAATATCTTTTCCAATTACAATGGAATGAAATCAGAAATCAACAGGAGGAAAATGAGAAAAATCCACAAAAATGTGGAAATTAAACAACACATATATAACTTCTAATGAGTCAAAGAGGAAATCACAAGGAAAATTAGAAAATATCTTTACACAATAACAATGAAAATATATCATACAAAAACTTATGGGATGCAGCAAAAGTAGTGGTAAAATGGATATTTACATATCTGAAACTAATAACACTGCATGTTAACTATAATTAAAATAAATAAAAAGTAAATTTTAATACAGTGCATATTATTTCAACCATCAGTATAGTTCAACATGGACAGAGACATATAAGACAACAGACTTTTTTTTATGGGGCACCTGGGTAGCTCAGTTGGTTAAGCACCTGCCTCAGTTCAGGTCATGATAGACCTGGTCCTGGGATAGAGTCCCACATCAGGCTCCCTGCTCAGTGGGGAGTCTGCTTCTCCTTCTCCTTCTGTCTCTCTCCCTGTTTGTGCTTGCTCTCTCTCTCTCTCTTTCTCTCTCTTTCCCTCTCTCAAATAAATAAAATATTTTTTAAAAAAGATAATAGATGTTTTAGGATGTTAAAAAATAAATATTCTGGGGCACCTGGGTAGCTCAGTTGTTAAGCGTCTGCCTTCAGCTCAGGTCATGATCCTGGAGTCCCAGGATCCAGCCCCGCATTGGGCTCCCTGCTTTGTGGAAAACCTGCTTCCCCCTCTCTCACTTCTCCTGCTTGTGTTCCCTCTCTATGTTTATGTGAAATGAATAAATAAAATCTTTATAAATAAATAACAAATAACGGAAATCATAGCTATCACTGTTTACACTTAAAAAAAGAGAGATCTCAAGTCAAATCAGCAATCTAATTTCATATCTTTTAAGGAACTAAAAAAAGAACAATGAACTAAAGCCAAAACTATAGAAGAAAGGAAAGAAGAAATATTAGAACAGAGAGAAATAGAATGGAGAAGAGGAAAACAATAGAAAAAAAATCAACAAAACCAAAATCTGTTCTTTGAAAAGATCAATAAAATAAGAAAGCCTTTAGCTAGATTGAGTACAAAAAAAGAAAGAAAATTCAAGTTGCTAAGATCAGAAATGAAAGTGGGACAATTACTATTGATCTTACAGAAACAAAAAGGATTATAAAAGATCACTTTGAGCACATGTACACCAACAAACTGGATAACCTAAATGAAATGGAGAAGATCCTAGAAACAAACTACCAAGACTAAAGTCTGAGAAATGAAAATTTTGAATAGATATGTAAGTAGTAAGGAGATTGAATCATCAAATTATCTCCCAACATTGAAAAAGGTCGGAACCAGATGGCTTCACTGGTGAATTTTACAACACATTTCAAGAATAACACTAATATTTTTCTAACTCTTCGTAAAAATTCAGAAAGAAGGGAACACTTCCCAACTCATTCTATTTGGCTAGCATTTCTCTGGTACCAAAACCAGATGCAGACATTATAGGAAAAGAAAACTATAGATGAACAGCTCTTAGAAATATTGACCAAAAAAATCCTCAGCAAAATACTAAGAAACCAGAAACACTAGTATATTAAAAGGATGATACAAAGTTGGATTTTATTTCTGATATGCAAGGATGGTTCAATATCAAGAATTAATCAGTGTAATATACCATGTTAACAGAATGAAGACAAGAAAGTACATCTCAATTAATATATAAAAGCATGTAAAAAAAAAAATCCAATACCTTGGGGCACCTGGATGGCTCAGTCCATTAAGTGCCTAACTCTTTATTTCAGCTCAGATCATGATCTCAGGGTCGTGAGGGCATGGAGCCTGCATGGGATTCTTTCTCTCCCTCTGCCCCTCCCCTCCCAACTTGCATGTATACACTCTTTCTCTCTTAAAAAAAAAAAATCCAGGGGCGCCTGGGTGGCTCAGTTGGTTAAGCGACTGCCTTCGGCTCGGGTCATGATCCCAGAGACCTGGGATCGAGTCCCACATCGGGCTCCCTGCTCGGCGGGAAGCCTGCTTCTCCCTCTCTCGCTCCCCCTGCTTGTGTTCCCTCTCTGGCTGTGTTTCTCTCTGTCAAATAAATAAAATTAAAAAAAAAAATCCAACACCTTTTAAAAAAAGATAAAACACACAACAAACTAGGACTAGAGGGAACTACTTCAACATAATGGGAGCCATATATGAAAAACCCACAGCATAAAAAAATAAATAAACAGCATCCAAATTGGAAAGGAAGAAGTAAAACTATCTTTGTCCACAGATGAAATGATCTTATATATAGGAAAGCCTAAAGATTCTACAAAATAACTCTTAGAACTAATAAAGGAATTCAGTATAGTTGCAGGATACAAAATCAACATTCAAAAATTAGTTACATTTCTATACAGTAATAGCGTACAACTGGAAAGGAAATTAAGAAAATGATCCCATTTATGAACATCAAAAAAAGTAGTAATTGTGAATAAATTTGACCAAGGATGTGAAAGACTAATACACTGAAAACTATAAAACACTGATGAAAGAAATTAAAGAAGATGTAAATAAAAGGAAAGATACCCTGTATTCATGGGTAAGAAGACTTAATATCAAGACATCAATACTGGCCAAAGTGATCTACAGATTTAACACTATCTCCATCAAAATCCCAGTAATGTTTTTAAAAAATAAGGAAAATCCATTTTAAAACTTATGTAGAATCACAAGAGACCCTCAATAGCCAAAATTATCTTGGAAATGAAGAACAAAGTTGAAAGTCTCACACTCCCTAGTTTCAGTACTGACTACAAAGCTACAATAACTCAAACAGTATGGCACTGGCATAAAAACAGACAGATGGAGGGAATAAAATACAAAGCCCGGAAATAAATTATCATATATGTGGTCAAATCATTTTTGACAACATTGCCAAGTCCATCAATAGGGGTGAAAGAGGGGCACCTGGGTGGCTCAGTTGGTTAAGCGACTGCCTTCGGCTCAGGTCATGATCCCGGAGACCCGGGATCGAGTCCCACATCGGGCTCCCTGCTCAGCAGTAAGCCTGATTCTCCCTCTCTCACTCCCCCTGCTTGTGTTCCCTCTCTGGCTGTGTTTCTCTCTGTCAAATAAATAAAATCTTAAAAAAAAATAGGGGTGAAAGAGAGTCTTTTTAACAAATGAGGCTGGAAAAACTGGATATCCATATACAATAGGAAGTTGGACCATTATACTATATACAAAAATTAATTCAAAACTGATCAAAAACCTATATAAGAGATAAAACTACTTTTAGAAGAAAACAGAAGAAAGTTGGGCCCTTAAACCATATACAAAAATTAATTCAAAATTGATCAAACACCTAAATGTAAGAGATAAAACTACTTTTATAGAAGAAAACAGAAGAAAAGCTTCAATGATATTGGATTTAATAATGATTTCTTGGAAATGAAATTAAAGGTATAGACAACAAAAGGCAAAATAAATTTTATTTCATCAAAATTAAAACTGTTGTACATCAAAAGACACTGAAGAGAAAGTGAAAGGCACCCCACAAAATTGTATAAAGTATTTGCAAATGAAATATCTAATAACACATTAATATCCAGAACACATGAAGAACACCTACAATTCAAAACACAGCAAAATAAACAACCTAATTTAAAAATGAGCAAAAGGGGTGTTTTGGTGGCTCAGTGGGTTAAAGCCTCTGCCTTCGGCTCAGGTCATGATATCAGGGTCCTGGGATCAAGGCCCACATCAGGCTCTCTGCTAGGCGGGGAGCCTGCTTCCTCCTCTCTTTCTGCCTGCCTCGTTGTCTACTTGTGATCTCTCTCTCTGTCAAATAAATAAATAAAATATTTTAAAAATGATAAAAATAAAAATGGGTGAAAGACTCAAATAGACATTTTTCCAAAGAATATATACAAATGACCATTAAGCATATGAAAATGTGCGCAACATCACTAATCATAGGAAATGCAAATCAAAACCCCAGTGAAAGACTATTTCACACATATTAATATAGCTATTTAAAAAAAAACAGAAAATAAATGTTGGCAAGAATATGGAGAAACTGGAACACTTACGCATTCACTGCTAGTACAGATATAAAATGGTGCAGCCACTGTGGAAAACAGTTAGGTGATTCCCCAAAAAGTTAAACATACGACCCAGCAATCACACTTCTAGCTATATACCCGAAATAGTTAAGACCAGGGACTCAAACAGAGATTTGTACACCAATGTTCAGAACACCATTACTCCCAATAGCCAAAAGGTAGAAATATCCCAAATGCCCACCGACAGAAAATGACAAACAAAACACAGGTATGTACACACAGTGGAATCTTATTAAGCCTTGAAAAGAAATGAAATCCTGATACATGCCATAGTATGGATGAATCTTGAAGACATTATGCTAGAGAAATGAGCTAGACAGAAGAACTTGTCTGAGACGCTAGCATACTCAAATTCAGAGACGTGGACAGTGGAACGGTGGTTTTCAGGGGTTCGGAGGAGGAGATGATGGGAGGCTTGTTGTTAAATAGCACAGAACATCAGTGTGGAATGGGGAACAAGTTCTAAAAATGGATAACTGTGATGGTGGTACAGAGTGAATATACTTAATGTTACTGGACTATTCATTTAAAAAGCATATTAAAATTGTAAAGTTTAATTCTGCAATAAAAATTCAAATGATGTCTTTATGTCCTAAAACAGATTGACATAATTAAAAGAAAATTACTTACCAAATCATGCCTTAAAATTCTTTGAAAGAAGACAATAAAAAAAAAGAAGACAATAACATAGAGTAACTCAATAACATAGTATTGACATTAAGCACCCAATCACTATTTACTGGACATGCAAAGAAAGCAAAGAATTCTAACCCAAATCAGAAGATATCAAGAAACATCAGCCAATATATAACAAAGATTATGTGAATTATAATGTCAACTAGGGCTCTGAAAATACTATTATAATTCTGCTCAAGGACTGAAAAGAAAAAATATACTGAAGAACATGGATATATATTTAAAAGAAAATACATATGCATATACATATAGTGAGGAAAGAAATTAAGTTTTAAAAAACAAATGGAGTATTTAAAGATAAAAGATATATAATATCTGAAATGAAAAAAATTTACTGGACTTCACAGCAGTTTAAATATGCAGAATAAAAGATTGATAAACTTGAAGACATCACAATAGAAACTATTCACACTGAAGCACAGAGAGAAACCAGTTAATGAAAAAGAAAGAAAGAAAGCAACAGCCTCAGCGCCCCTGGGACAATATCAACTGGTCCAATACACAGTCACTGGAGTGCCAGAAGATGACGTGTAAAAAAATTGACAAAAGAATGACCAAATTTTTTCTAAAACTGATGAAAACCATAAAACCACATATATAAAAGTGTAATAAACCACTGGTCACAGACACATAAAAAACCCATAACCAGAACATTTAATCAAATTGTTGAAAATAAAAAATAAGCAGACAATCTTAAAAGCAGTAAGAGAAGGCTGGCTGGGGGGTTCAGTGGGTTAAGGGTCTGCCTCCCACTCAAGTCATGATCCAGGGTCCTGGGATCCAGCCAGGCGTCAGGCTCCCTGCTCAGCAGGGACTCTGCTTCTCAAGTTCACTCTGCCCCTCCCCCCACCTCAGGCTCTCTCTTGCCCCCCTCTCTCTGTCAAATAAATAAAATCTTTAAAAAAAAAAAGATTCACTCAATAGAGGAAAACAATGATGAAACAAAACCACCATTATTCTCTAATGAAAAACAATATAAACCAGAAGATAATGAAACAACATGCATGACATTCTGTAAGGAAAAAAAAAACAAAAACAAAAACAAAAAAACACAACAGCTTAGAGTACTATATCCAGTGAAAAATGAACTTCAAAAATGAAGGGGGAAAACCCCTAAGCAGTTTGTTTCTAAATATTCTTTTCCAATAAAAATAGTCAGAGCTGCTTTGGGAAGTGGTTGATTCTCCTTACAAAACATGGAAAACACATAGTTATCCTCAAGCATCTTGTGCTGCCAGTGCTAAGAAAGGACAGGAGGAAGCAAGGAAGTGAGGAAAGGGTGGAGAGAATGAGTGAGGAATGAAGGAAGGGAGGGAGGGAGGGGAGGAGGGAGAGGGAGTGAGCAGAAGAGAGTGAGGGAGTGAGAGAGGGAGTAAGGAAGGAAGGAAAGGAGGGAGGGGAAGAGGTAGAGGGAGTGAAAGTGGGTGAGAGAGGGAGTAAGGATGGAAGGAGTGAGGGGAAGAGGGAGAGGGAATGAGGAAGGAAGGAATGAAGGAAGGGAGGAGGACAGAGGGAATGAGGAAAGGAGGGAGGGAGGTAAAGGATCAGGTAATTTTATTTTTTTATTTAAAGATTAATTTATTTATTTGAGAGATAGAGGATGAGCTGGTGATGGAGAGCTGGGGAGGGGGCAGAGAGAGAATCCTCAAGAAGACTCCACACTGAGCACAGGTCTACACAGGCTGGATCCCAGGATGCTGAGATCATAACATGAGCTGAAACCAAGAGCTGGAGGCTCAAACGACCGCGCCACCCAGGCACCCCAGGGATCAGGGCATTTTAAAGGGGCATATAAGCTGGGGCACCTGGGTGGCTCAGTGGGTTGTATGTCTGACTCCTGATTTCCACAGCACCTCTGTGACACTGTTGCCAAAGATGGACGGCCACAATCTAATCATCAAAAAATACCAAACAAACCCAGACTGAGGAATGTTTTTTTTAAAAATATCTAATCAGTAATGGTCAAAAGTGCCAAGGTCATAAAAGATAAGGAAAGACTGAAGAAATTTACAGGTTGAAAAAGATCGTGAAACACCGTTGCTCAATACAGCATCAGATTTCCGACTGCATCCTGAAACAGAGAAAGGCTATTACTGGGAAAAAAATGAGGAAAGTCTACTAAAGTCTTTACTTACTTAGTATTATACTGATATTAATTTCTCAGTGTTGAGAGTTTCACTGTGGTTATGTAAGATGTCAACATTAGAGGGAGCTGGGGGAAAGATATGTAGAACACCGACGTACAGTTTCCACAACTTTCTGTAAATCTAAAACTATTTCAAAGTAAGAATTTAAATACAAATCACAGGCCCTGGAAGCATACTACTTGGGTTGAATTCTAACTCTGTTCCTTATTATTTTGTAATTGTTAAATATTTGCCTAATCTTTCTGGATCTCTATTGCTTCAACCTAGAATGAGGATAACAATAGTATTGACCTCAGCTATTTACTTACAAGAATAAATGAGATGGTACTTGTAAAACACACATATAGTATTCAAACCTTAGCTATTATTAAATCCTATTATTTTTGTCCTGCAGAAATTTTTAATTTTAATGTACTGTTTTCATCTCTGGTTTGTGAGTTGTGTTTTGCATAGACACTCCCCACACGAATACTATAAAAAGTTTAGCTATTTTTTTTTATGCTGAGACTTTTATAATTTTTTAGGCTTAAATCTCTGGTCCATGTGGAGTTTATTTATATATAAGAAGTGAATTCAAAGCTTACTTTCTTTTTTCTTTTTACAGATGGCCAGCCATTTGTTGCAACACCACTTATGAAATAATCCATTGTTTTCTCATGGACCAATCTTCATGCTCACTAACACACTGGGGCACAGAATCTTCCAGCTACTTCTGCTTGGCCCCTACTCCTACAACCTGAGTTTAGCAAAAATCACATATGTCGAACAGGGCTGTAAAGTATGCATGAGCAGAGAATCCCATAGTGGTGTCATAAATATCAACTGATCCATAAATACAGAGTTTCTATAGTATATATGAAAGTATTCCTCCTCAGGATACCAAGGAAATTCCAATCACCAGATCCAACAGCCTCTTTTCATCCCTCACCATGACAACCACCATCTTTTGACTTGTACATCCAAAGACAGAAGCTACTGGCACTTGTTGCATTCCAGAGAAGGTGAGGAGACCTGAAATATGCTCTTACCCTTTTCTACTACTTCCTCACTTCTCTCCTTCTTTTTTACTATCTTCTGCCCTAAATTATTTTTCTGGACTCCCATGCAAACCCAGGGCTCTTCAAAGTTTGTCTTTATTCCTCTTCTCACTTTATATACTCACCCTGACCACTCTCATCCATTCGTATCATCAGCTATTATTTATAGGCTTCTCATGCCGTATCAGCTCTCTCCAAGTCAGATCTCCAGACTCAAGTCAGGTTCCCAAGGGGCTGTGCCTGAGACTAGGACTCTTGTTCAAGTGATTTATTAGTAGCCTGCTCTCATGAGAAAGGAAATATGGTAAGTAAGACAGGAGAAAATGCTAAACAAGGATATGCATTTTTCTTCAAACAAGTGGTGTTGACTTAACTCAAGGGAATCAGCCTCTTGTACCCCCAGAGGAGTCAATTATGCCTACTGGCCCCTCCTAGAGAGGGGCTGGTGATACATCTCCTGGGAAAAAGTGGCTCCTGTTCAGCTGAGGTTAATTCTTTTTTTTAATTACTATTATGTTCACTTATCCAACATATAGCACATCATTAGTTTTTGATGTAGTGTTCAACGACTCATTAGTTGCATATAACACCCAGTGCTCATCCAGTTACCCCACCCCCTCACCCCTCACCCCACTCTCTTCTGTACCCCTCAGTTTGTTGTCCAGAGTCCAGAGTCTCTCATGGTTTGTCTCCCTCTCTGATTTCCTCCCATTCAGTTTTCCCTCCCTTCCCCTGTGGTCCTCCACACTATTCCTTATCTTCCACTTATGAGTGAAACCATATGATAATTCTATGGAGAAGGGGAAGTCATGAGTACTTAGCACTGAGAATTTAGAGTAACTGTGGGACTGGTACTCTGGTGAAGGGGATCTGTGCAAAACAAGGTAACTAATCAAATTACTTGTACTGCTTAGATCCACTTACTTCTCATTTTTGTTCACACTAACCATCCATAGCTTCTCTAGGACTCTAGTTGGTTACAATTTCTAGAAGACTTCTAAGAAGGAGTTAATGGCAGGTATCACTACACCCCTACTACAGTTGGTCCTGAGACCATAAATGATACTCATTATCTCCCTCTTGATCAGCTACGCATATCAGATTCCCTCCACCTTGGCTAGTTCTTCTGTTGGTCTAAGTGGTTTGTCTGTCTGGATGACCAGGAGCCCCTTGCTTAAGCATCCTGAGCCATGGAGACCCTGTCCTTATCAGACCAAAGTGTTTGTTCTTTGCCATTAACAGTAATAGATACTCTAGTAGAACACTGAGGTCCTAAGTATATCCCTCTAGGCTCCACTGTGTAGCAGCACTCTTCATGATAATCAGATTCAATGACCCTTGCTTAGTGGTCTTCTATACAAGGATCACAAAGTGCCCAAGAGTAGCTGTGACTTTAAGCTTTGCAGGACTCTCTACCATGCCTACTGAGGATTATATGCCCCTCTGGAACCCAGATTTCTAGGCACACAAACTTAAAGTCAGTGGGATAAGAAACACAGAATTTCTCAAAAGGGTTACTGGCAATGATGGCAAATGGAACCACTCCTATTTTCATTCCCTGATTATTGGATACATAAACTGGAGGCACATAGCCATATGAGAGTCTAAGATTTAAGGTATATGTCACATCCTGAAGGAGAACAATCCATCCTCACAGGGTATCATCACCCTAAGGGATTTGATTTGTAGGCAGTGTTATGTGGCATCCCAAAGCACTAAATGAGACATCTGTGAACCCCAGATAGTGGTGTGCACTGAGGTTGAGGAGGCAGAAAGGCAAACACATACCCAAAATGTATTTGGTCTAAATCAGGATGAAATATCTTCTTTTCTAAGGAAATGGTTTAGAGTCGTTGAGGGTTCTTTTAAGTAGCTACATGGTCTCCTCAAGATATGATATTGTATCAAGGAGTTTAGCATTGGTCTCTGTTACTGGAAGGTTAGATATTCAACAGCAGAAGTTAGATCAGCTTTAATGATAACAGGTCCCAGGCAGGACCGCTTTCTCTGCCCTTTTATCTACTTCATTTATGAGCCTAATGGACAAACACAGGGAAAGCCAAGGAGAGGCTGGCTGACATCTACTATCTTTAACATCCGGTTCATTTGGCTGTTTGGTGTCTTCTGCAGGAGATGCTATCTGATGGACATTACTTACAACACGAAGATCCTCATATTTTGTGTCCACTCCAGTAGGTGACTCCATAGTTTCTTCCCCAGACCTTCTTGTCTTCAATATCCCTGTCTTGCTCCTTCCAGGAACCAGGCTAATCAATCCATTCATCACAGTCAATGAGGTTATGCATCTTTATCCTAGACCACTTCTCTCTCTACACAAAGTGACTGATCAAGGACAGTGTCCAAAGTTCCACCCTCTGGGAGAATGTTTCCCCCAACCACTGCCTCTGTGGTTACCTGTAAACAAGACCACAATGCAGCAGCAGCTTGTTTTCAGCTGAGGTCGGTCTACCTGAGCCTACTCTGCTATCCTTTCCTCAAACTGGTCCATTCTGTCTCTTAATAATCCCCTGAAACTATACTTCTTATCCATTACTATTTCTTGAGGTCAAGCCTTCATATTTCTCACCTAGGCTACTAAATAAGCTCCTAACATAATCTCCATCTTGACTTTCTTTCCTTTCTAATTTTAACTCCAAAGAGTTTCTTCCAAAAACAGAATTCTGATCACGTTACTTTATCAATTAAAATCATTTACTAATTTCCCATTACCTGTAGAATAAAACACAAACTTGTAGGGAAATATACAACAGCCTTCATGGTCTATAGAACATTCCCCGTTCTTATTTCAACTTTTACCACCAATCCTATGCGCACAATGCCACAATCACAGCTGGACAGCTGGCTCTTCTCCGTCAGGTCATGTACTGACATGTACAGGTCATGTACATCTAAAATATGTATCCCTTCTCATGAGTCAAAAACGGACTTTCTTGCCTGATTTCTATAATTTCAAGACATAATTCAGAAGTTGAATGACCTGCTGAAGCCTTCACTCTTTGCCTGTACGTACCTTTAGTGCAGAGTCTCTCTTTACCCGCACATACTTCCTATAAGATATGGTATATATATATTTTATATAATATATATATATTTATATACATATTTTATATATGTATTCCCCTCACTAGTCTGTGAGTTCCTGGAGGCTAAGAACTACATCTTAAAAATAACTCTATCCCCTGCACCTTGCAGAGTCTAGCCTATAGTGAAATTAATCAGTTGTAAGATTACACTGCCCTCTGTAATAGTGAAGCCTGGAACCCTCAGGCAATAGAACTACTAAATCCCAAAGTAAGGTTATAATGGATTCAGAAGCCTTTTATCAAGAATTTAAAGTCAGTGCTTTTAAAGGTCAGGCATGTCACAAATGGTATGAATTGGCTATAAGTTATGATCAGGGAGTGATGAAGCCAGGGACAAATTTATGGGAATCTCTGTCTTGCCGACTAGTAATCTCAAAACTAGTTAAACAGAAGAACACCACACTATTCAATGAAATTACACTAGAGTCTTCATGTGTCTTGAGGTCCTTAAATGTGAGCGCCCTGGCCTACAACCTGTGAGGACTATTTTGTCACGTGCAATTATATGCAGATGTGTGAGTTCATATAAAAGATTACAGTTGGATCCCAGTTTATATGACCTGAAATCAGATGGCCCACATGCCATTTGGTTCACATATGAGAAACAGAGAACCAAAGAATAGCATACCCACTTTATCTCAAGGGGTAGTGAGTTTTAAGCTGGAAGGAAACTTAAGTTTCATGGGATTTGGCACATTTACAAGACTTTCTCCAAAGCAACATGAAACAAATACGATACTTATAGTCAAATTACATGCATCTTCCTCCAGAAAACTGATTGTTACAAGATTTCTTTCTCAAACCACTTAGCTTTTCTGAGCCTCAATTCTCTTCTCTGTGATATGGGAATGTCTATTATATCTCTTCATATATATTTCAGAGTGTTGAAAAAAGACATGAAAGCTACAACTATGTAGATACACAATATCTGGTACATGAGAGGTGCCAGATCAAGTTTATTTAAGTCTGCATATGAACGCTATTTACTTAAATCAAAAATCTGGAAAAGAGTCCACGACATGTTTTTCCTGCCAAAGAGGTACAGTAAATGGGATAGCATTTGTGAAATTTTTTGAGATCTTTAGAGAATATCTGAGAGTGAATACTAAGTATGATCCTAGGGAAAGTATTACAGAATTCATCTCTAGGGGAGAATGTTGACATCCAAAGCCTTCTCTGCATCTAGACATTCCCCAGGATATCTTTGTTTTCCTGGCCATTATGAAAGAAATTGGGAATTCTATCTCATTTCTGACATCCACAATTGATTGATGGGCTTGGGTGTATAAGTGGCATCTCACTGGCAGAAACTATCATTTCCCTCCCAGCCTTCTCCTCTAAGATCCAGTACAATCCTTTTTGAATCCAACACTGAATCACTTCCAAAGTAATTTGCTTAGCAAAAGTAGGCTGTTTTCATACACTGTGCTCATCTTAAGTTCACCTTTCTAACCTTCAAATATTAAAACTCACCCCCGCAGAAAATAATTCCAGTGGCCTAATCAGAATGCCTGTTCACTGTTCTGAGATAGGTTCATTCTCCTACTCATGGTTTGTTTGTTTTTCTGTTTTTTTTCCCTCAGTAGACATTAATCCCCAAAATAATTGGCTTCCAATGATACTTCCATTTATTATTTCTCTTTTAAAAAAGAAAACAAAGGAAATTTCTAACGTGATTTCAAGAGAAAGTCCTAACATTTGCAGGTAGGGAGTAAATTCTTTTAATAAAGGCATTTAAATATTTACTGCCATAGAATATTTTTAAAATGTAACTTCAACGAAGTGAAAGGAGGAAATAGATTTTTATGTTCATTAAAAAGTTTGTTTTTATCATTACTTCTAGGAGCTTCAAACAAGACAATGAGGTTTAAGCTGTAAAACAAGAAAGTCTGTAAAAGTCTGAGGAAGAATTCCTTGGGGGTGGGGAAAAAAAAAAGATTGAAAGAGTCCTTCTGCCTTCTCTAGAAGGTTTTCAAAAACCCAGCAACATTTTTTCAAACATTTATTAAACATGTACTATGTGCCAGTTACTCTGAGCAGTGATTTGGTGAATGCAAATGACATATAAGATGAAGATCTTGCTTTCAACAAATATGCATCGAGTTGGGAGCAGAAAACCTAGCATGCACTAAATTAAAAGAAATTAAGCAATTAAGGACAAATTTGGTATTGACTGAAAGTATTAATGAGAGATTAGTGAGGAGAAAGCCCTCGGGGAAATAGGTTAGCTGAGAGAAGATTTACTGAGCTGGTCCTTGCAGGCAAAGACTCCAAAAGGCGGAAGAGAGAAGGTGGAGTTGCAGACAGGGCAAACATGTGTAAATGTCCAGACAAGATGTGGATGAGATCGGTCAGCTGCAGAGGGCATATATGGGTGGGATCCAGTCATAGGTCTTGATAGAGAGGTGTCAGATTAGGAAGAGCTATAAAAACTGGACTGAAGAATCTAAACAAAGAAAAAGGCAGGGTCCATTTTTGGTTATTGAGCAGAGAAATGAATTATGAAAAAGTTGTTTTAAAATCATTGCCAGAATCTCAGGAAAAGATCTCTGGGTTTCTATGCATATTAGAAGAGAGGAGAGAGAGACTGGAGCCAGAGAAGAGCAGCAAGAAGATTGTTGGTACATTCAAGTGTGAATGGCTCAGCACCGAAGAGAAGAAAGGGGAAATTTGGAGGATTTTTTGCAAAAAATAATGAGACTTGAACAGAGCATTTAGAAAAAAGAACCAAAAGTAAAGAACCAAGGGTTTTTGAACTTGCAATGATTTCTATGAGTTCTGAGCTTGGGAGGAGAAGAATGGTGATAGGAAGCGAGGAAGTTGTCAAACATGACTTTCTGGTTTGAGGCACTACATGAATTTATTATCAGAAGAGGACCAGGAGAAGCACCTGGTGGCTCAGTTGTTAAGCGTCTGCTTTCGCCTCAGGTCATGATCCTGGAGTCCCAAGATGGAGCCCTGCATTGGGCTCCCTGCTCTGCAGGAAGCCTGCTTCTCCCTCTCTCACTCCCCCTGCTTGTGTTCCCTCTCTAGCTGTGTTTCTCTCTATCAGATAAATAAAATCTTTAAAAAGAAGGAGGAAGAGGAGGAAGAGGAGGACCAGGATTAAATTGCATTTTGATGTGGTGAATCTGAGATGCCTTTGAAACATTCAAGTGGAAATGTTGATGAGGTGTTTGGAAATGCAGCCTAGTCTATAGATGAGAAGTCATGACAAGACAGTGATTCTCAACCAGGGGTGACTCTTCCCCCTGAAAACAGCTTATAAAATCTGGAGAAACTTTGGTTGCCACAACTGGAGGTGTGTATTCCAGTGGCCTAATCAGAATGCCTGTTCACTGTTCCATCATATAAGGCCATCATATAAGGCCAGGGATGGTCCATCATATAAGGCCTAATCAGAATGCCTGTTCACTGTTCCATCATATAAGGCCAGGGATGCTGCTAAACTTTCCACGATGCGCAGGACAGCCTCTCATAGCAAGGAATGACCCAGCCTCAAATGTCAATAATGTTGATGGTGAGAAACCCAGGGACAAAAGTTATCTGTTTGGGAGACATCAGTATGTTCAAGGAAATTAAAGTTGTGAGTACACTAAGACCACAGAGTGAGAAAAAACAGGCTGGAGTCTTGAGAAGTTTTGAATGGCCAGATGGAAGAGGATGAGCCTGAAAAGAAGACCTAAAATAAGGGTAGATCAAGGAAATAAAAGGAAAACCAGTAGGTGGAGGTCACAAGAACCATATTAAAAAGTGTCTCTGAAGGAGGGAAATATTCAGTAGGAAAAAGACTAAAATATATCCATTGGATTTAGAAATATGGAGGTAGTTAGTGGCCTTAGAAAAAGCAGTTTCTCTGGCATACAACTGATGAAAGCTTAATGTAAATGAATGGAGAAGAAATAAAATTAAGAACTGGGGAGACAAGGGAAAAATGGTTTAAGGAACATTTACTTGTTGATACAGCTGCTTGGAATGGTCATGCTTAAATAAAAACAAAAGATGTACTTGGAAGTAAAGTCTGAATATATAGAAGAAATCAGACTTTTTCAAAAATAGCTAATAAATCAGATGTGAATTCTACTGGATATTTACCCAAAGTAAATGAAAGCACTAATTCATAAAGATATATGCACCCGTGTTTGCTGCATTATTTACAACAGCCAAATTATGGAAGCAGCCCAAGATTTGGTGTCTATGAGTACACACACACACACACACACACACACACACACACACACACTGGAATATTACTCATCCATAAACAAGAATGAACTCTTATGCACTCAAGCCAGTCACAGCAAGACTTATCTCCCAGTCTTTCTCTAAAAGGGGTTTATCTGCATACTTTGAAAATTGCTTCCTGAGGGTCAGGCTTCTAATTTAATAGCACACATATAGGGGTCAGCTGTGATTCTCTCCAGAGATCAGGGTAACCAGCATATCCACTATCTCTTTCTTGCCTACTCTAAGTCAAGAGTATTTCCCTGGAAGTAGCTTATACACATGTCTACACTGCAGCTTTTGCACTACTGCCCAAGGAATGGTCTTGGCAGACCCTCAATTACTGGCAGTCACAGAGAAAAAAGAAGGCTGCTGGGACAATCACAAAGGTTTGAGAGATAACCAGGAGCTCAAGCCAAGCTGACTGATGAGGCTCAACTCCTACAAGAGGCCACTCTGTCAAGACTGGGAAAGGTGCTATTTTAGCTATTGCACAAAAACCAATGTAGAGTCAAGAAAATGAAGAAATAGAGAAAAATAATCTAAGCGAAAGAACAAGGTAAAACTTGAGAAACAGATCTCAATGAAATAGAGATAAATGGTTTACCTAATAAAAGGTTCAAAATAATAGTCAGAAAGATGTTCATTGGGGTCGGGAGAACAATGTATGAATGAAGTAAGAATTTCAATAAAGGGATAGAAAATATTAAAAACTATAATGTAGAAATCACAGAGCTAAAGAATACAATAAATGAGGGGTGCCTGGATGGCTCAGTCACTTAAACATCTGACTCTTGGTTTCAGCTAAGGTCATGATCTCATGGTTGTGGGACTGAGCCCCATATTGGGCTCTGTGCTCAGTGTGGAGTCTGCTTCAGATTTTTCTCCCTCTCCCTCTACCCCTCCCCACTCACACACACTCTCTCTTTCTCTCTCTCTCTTTCTCTCTCAAATAAATAAAATCTTTAAAAAAAGAATACAATAAATGAACTAAAAAAATCAATATAGGGGTTAAACAGCAGACTAGATCATCTAGAAGAAAGGATCAGTAACTAATGACAGGGCAGTGGAAGGCAACAAAAAGAAACATAAAGAAAAGAGAATGAAAAAGAGAGACGATAGCTTAACAAACTTACGGAACACCATAAAAATGATCAATATACATTAATAATTTATAACTACATTTTTAAAAAGATCAGTATTGCATTACAGAAGCCCCAGAAGGAGAAGAGAAGAGAAAGGGGCAGGGAACTTATTCAAAGAAACAGTAGCTAAAACTTCTCTAACCTGGAGAAAAGAAACAGACACGCAGATTAGGAAGCCCAGAGAGTTCCAAATAAGATGTCTCTAAAGAGACCTACAAGAAGATACGTTATAAATAATCAAAAGTTAAATACAAGGAGAGAATGTACAGTAGCATCAAAAAAATAAAAAAAAATACTTGGGAATAAATTTAACAAGGAGGAGATGACATATCTGTACACTGAAAACTAGAGGACATTAATGAAAGGAAATGAAAACACAAATAAATGGAAGCACATTCTGTGCTCATTAACTGCAATAATATTGCTAAAATGTTCATACTACCCAAAGTAATTTAAAGATGGAATGCAATTCTTACCAAAATTTCAATGACATTCTTCACATAAATAGAAAAAATGATCTAAAATTTCTACAGCACCACAAAGACTCCCAAATAACCAAAGCAATCTTGAGAAATAAGAATGAAGCTAAAGGCATCACACTTCCATATTTCAAACTATATTACAAAGCTATAGTAATCAAACCAGTATAGAAAAACAGACACAATAAATCAACTGAATAGAATAGAGAACACAGATATAAACCCAGTCATAATGGTCAATTCGTTTTCTACAAAGGAGCTAAGAACATACCATGGGGAAAGTATAGTCTCTTCAATAAACACTGTTGGGAAACTGGACAGCTACATGCAAAAGAATGAAAATGGACCCCATCTTAAATCACACACAAAAATCACCTTAAAATGGATTAAAGACCTAAATGTTAGAACTGTAAAACTCCCAGAAGAAAACACAGTGTGTAAGCTCCTGACATTGGTTTAACAATGTTTTTTCTGGATTTGCCACCAAAAGAAAAGGGAATAGAAGCAAAAATAAATGAGTGACACTACATTGAACTAAAAAGCTTCTGCTCAGCAAAGGAAACCAACAACAAAATGAAAAGGCAACTCATTGAATGGGAGTAAATATTTTCAATTATCTGTAGGGTGTTGATATCCAAAATCCATTAAAAAAAAATTCAATACAAATTGATAGCAATAAAGTAACACCATTTAAAAATAAGCAAGTACCCAAATAGACATTTTTCCAAAAAAGACACACAAATGGCCAACAGTTAAATAAAATGGTGCTCAACATCACTAAACATGCGGGAAATGCAAATCAAAACCACAATGAGATATCATCTCATATCTGTTGGGATGGCTAGTATCAAAAATACAAGAGAACAAATTCTGATGAGAATGTGAAGAAAAAGGAACCCTTTGTACCTGATTTGTGGAAATGTAAACTGGTATAGTTATATGGGAAATAGTAGGGATATTCCTCAAAAAGTTAAAATTAGAACTACTATATGATCCAGACATCCCACTTCTGGGTATACAACCAAAGGAAATGAAACTATTATCTTAAAAAATAATCATTACTCCCATGTTGCAGCATTATCCACCACAACCAAGATATGGAAACACTTTAAATGTTCATCAATGGATAAACAGATCAAGAACATGTCACACACAAAATGTTATACCATTCGGCCTTTTAAAAGAAGGAATTTCTGCCATTTGTAACAATATGGATGAACCTGAAGGGCACTGCTAAGTGAAATAAGCCAGACAGAGAAAGACCAATATTGCATAGTATCACTTATATTTGGTATATTAAAAACAAACAACAACAAAAAAAAACAAAGCCAAACTCACAGAAACAAAGAACAGAAAAGTGCTTCCATTTGAATTCATAGAAACAGGGAGTGGAAAACTGAGCTGAGGGTTAAAGGAAATAGAGAGCTCCTAAGGGGGTTGAAACCTCCAGCTACAACATGAACAAGGTCTGAGGATCTAATGTATAACATGGTGGCTATTGCTGATAGCACTGTATTGTCTAATTAAAATTTGCTAAGATAGAATTTAAATGATCTCACACAAAAAAATACAAATATGTGAGGTGATGAATGGTACCTTCGAATCCCATAATACATTATATGCTAATTAACTGAATTTAAATTTAAAAAAAACTATGAAAAAATATGTGAGATGATGGATGTGTTAATTAACTAAATGGAGAGCAACCTTTTACAGTGTGTACATACATCAAGTCATCACTTTACACACTGTGGATATTTTGCCGCTTTGTCAATTGTACCTCAACAAATCCAAAAAAAAAAATTTTTTTTCTTATAAAAATACCTGAATGATATCTGATATCTTTAATTTACCCAAACAGTATTGCATAACAGACCTCATTGTCTTTACCATTTTCACTTTACATCTCATTTTTAAGGTTTCTCCATCTTGCTGCATGTGCTTCTTGCTCCTAACTGCTACAGTGTGGTCCATGGACAGCATCCACCACAAAGCTGCTCCAAGACCTTGCTACCACAAGCCAAGCCAAATCCTCATGTGGACCTATATGAGGCTATTCCTGGGATACATCCCCATGATTGGGACTGCTGGGTTAGGGGGCAGAGGTCTATGTGATTTCACTAAGCACTACCAGATGGCTTCACACAGTTCATAGATCTGCCAGTAGAATAAGGGTCCTGCTTTCCCACACCTTTGCTAACACCCAGTGGTATTCAATTTACACCTAGAGATCATAAAAATGAAAAAAGGGATTGCTTTAATTTACACATTTCTGATTATTAGTGAGTTGGAACCATATCATCTATTTAAATAAATGCAGGATGTTTTTTCTGTTTAGTTGGTCTGGTTTGGTTTTTGTCCATTCACTACTGTGGGTCCTGTATTTTCCTACTGAATGGAAAAGTTCCTTGAATAGTTGAGATATGAGAATTGCTTTTTTATTCTAGACATCAAAACATTTCTATCATGTCAGATATGTGCAGACACCTGGCAACCCGCCAGCCTATAGCGCTTGCTCTATTCTTATTATTTTTATATCTATTCTTGCCTGCCCTCCCTATTAGCTAATCACCTGTCAATGTCACATTTCATTTCTGGAGCAATCAGAACTCAGTAACCTTTTTTTCACTTGTTTATTACCCTTTTTTTTTGTTGTTTTGTGTAATCAGAAACCCTTCTCAACAGTTTCAGTCAATTTTCCTTAAACAGGTCTTTCTGTGCTTAATCTCCTCGGAATTAGATTAAAAGAACATAATCTTCCCTGGTCCCTTGTTTAAACACTGAAGAAGCACTTGCTTGGTGCTTGCTGTGTGCCTATGTCTGAGCTATAAAAAAAAATCAGAAGAGAGGAAGAAATAAAGAGGCAAGGGCAACACATTAGATTTCAGTGGAAGTTATACCCAACTCAGCCTAGAGAGGTGAGAAGGTAGATCATTCATGATGGCCAATCGACTTCTCTTTGTTTTCAACAGGAGCTCTGAGAGTTCTTGATTTGAATCAGCCTTGGGAAAGGATGCATTACTTGTTCCATGAAACAAATAAGTCCTATTTCTAAGAAGGAACTCACTCTAAGGGTAATTCTCAAGCTCACACATCAGAGGATGATGTCAAAGTCCGGTTGAGTGAAGCCAGGGATCTTAAGTACTTGGCCATTAGACAACTGCAAGGTATTATGCAAAGAACCAAAGTTGTAACCAGTCTGGAGCCAGAGAAAGATCTGAGCAATGGTTTCACACCAATCAAAAGAGGAATATGGATGAAGAGACCGAGAGCATGGGTCATAGAGTCAATGGTGAGCACTCAAATGACTATCTATAGGCAAAGAGAAATACACTCTGGGAAAAACACAAACCCAAGAGGTATTGTCAGTATCGACATGAAAAGCTGCTTCTTTTGGCTCTATGACTTACGTCAGACACTTTCGACTTTTTTGAATATCTTTTTTTTTTAAGATTTTATTTATTTGACAGAGAGAAACACATCCAGAGAGGGAACACAAGCAGGGGGAGTGAGAGAGGAAGAAGCAGGCTTCCCACCGAGCAGGGAGCCTGATGTGGGACTCCATCCCGGGTCTCTGGGATCATGACCTGAGCTGAAGGCAGTTGCTTAACCAACTGAGCCACCCAGGCGCCCCTTTAATATCTTAATAAACACAATGAAGGATGTTGATATCCAAGATATACTTTCACATGCATACTTTCCTGGTAACTGGCTATTAATCCACACCATTCTCTCCCACTTAGGAAAGCTTATTAGAAGACAAGTAAATAAAAGTAATAATCAAAAAGTGACTTTGAGGCACCTGGGTGGCTCAGTTGGTTAAGCAACTGCCTTCAGCTCAGGTCATGATCCCGGAGTCCTGGGATAGAGTCCTGCATCGGGCTCCCTGCTCAGTGGGGAGTTGTCTTGTCTCCCTGACCCTCCCCTCCCCTGTGCTCTTTCTCTCTCTCTATCTCAAATAAATAAATAAAATCATTTTTTTTAAAAGTGACCCCAAATGTTGGTTCTTTGTTAATAAAGAAAAATTATTTAGGACTCATCCTGAAATTAACATGACACCAAATTTTCACAACTCGTTGTGAAACTACTAGTAAAAACTAGTAAAACTAGTTGAAAACTAACAACATCATTCATATTTACTAAGCCTACTAGCTGTTAGCCATCTCCCGCTCAACCTTTCGCTGATCTATAATAGTAGCTGTCATTTATGGATCTTGTACTATGAGCCAGACCGTTACATAAAATACTGCCTATCCTCACTAACAGACGTCATGTTATCCTTATTTTACAGATAAGGAATCCAAGTCTCAGAAAGGTTGTGCTTTGCCTAAGGTGACACAGTAAGTGGTAAAGTCAAGATATATGTATCGGGCTGTCTTGTTTCAAAATTCAGAATCCCAGTATTCTCTCTTTAAAGTTGAATCATCCTCCAGTGGTAAAGGTCAGACGAATGAGGTCAAAGCCAGCCCCCTCACAACGTGCTAAACATCTCCAGACTTGAAAGCAGACCCCACTCTCAAATTAAGTCACTCTGGAAATTCCCTGTTTTCATTTCCAGAATATCTCTAATAAAATGGAACTATGTCACAGGGAAGAGAGATGCACTAACTCCCTCGTAACTATGATCACATCAGCACGGAACTGGCTCATGAGTAAGGTCATCTTCACAAAAGGCTCTAAACAAATGGAAGAAGTTTTCAAATGGAGGGGCAGCGGAGAGGAGAAGGGGAGGAAGCATTTCATCTAGAATTTCGAGCTTAGCCAGTACAGATGGACAGATAAGAAATGAGAAGATCTCCTATTGTCTACAAGAAGGCAGGAAGAGGGAAGAAGAAACTACTATCTATGGTGCTCTTTTCATGTTCCAAGGTGCATTGATCTGGGAACCTTCACAGTGTTTTTCCAACCCTTACAGAAGCCATTGGCTCCATTTTTCTAAGAGAGGAAAATCTGTGAGGTTGAGTGTTTTTCTAAGCTCACCCTGCTCGAAAATAGCAAAGCAAGAACTTGAATCCAGGCAGGTCGATGCCCATAGCACTTCTTCCACTGAAACCACCTTTTTTTCTCTCTCTTTCTTTCTTTCTTTCTTTCTTTCTTTCTTTCTTTCTTTCAATATTTTATTTATTTGAGAGAGAGAGAGAGAGAACATGATCACGTGGAAGGGCAGAGGAACAAGCAGACTCCCTGCTGAGTGCAGAGCCAGACATGGAGTTCAATCCCAGGACCCTAACATCATGACCAGCGCTGAAGTCAGATGCTTAACCAACTGAGCCACCCAGGCGCCCAACAACCACCTTTTTCAGCTAGACTTTGAGTCCTTGTGCCCTTTGAGACCCACCAGCATTATGGGTTCCAGAGTTCCAAAAAAGTATTTTGTTTGTCCACTGGACACCACATGAAGTTTGTCATATGTATGTATATATTCTTGTCATGTTTGGGAGCAAAGACTAATTGGAAAAGTGAAGATTTGTAGGAAACATTGGCATTCCCTTAACAAAACACAATGGATTTAAATGTTAGCCAGAATTACCTCTTATCTGGTCTGAAGCATTAATGTGACCACACTGGCTCATGAAGCTGATGAGTCTGGAGTCTGCAGGCCAGAGGGGGATGCAAGTTGGCTTTTCCTCATCTGTGTCTCAGAAGCCCATTATGTGAAAAGTTTAAGAGAAGGTTGTGCCTGGGATCCTCCAAAATATCAAAGGCTTGAGTGACTGGTACCAAGCATGGCTTTTCCATTCCTTCCTCCTAGACCTTCCCTTCATCCCCGGTTTGAGCAGCTTCAGTGAGAGATACAAAGGCTACCTACAGGAATATGGGTCAGGCCAGGCGCAAAGACTCCCAGAGCATCAGATTTGATAGAAAGTCTTGGAAGATTGAGTGATCCCAATGTGATGAGTTCACGGCTGTCCATGCCCTCCCAACCCTCCCCCACCCCACCACCCCAAAAGCCATTGTTTGAGTCAAAGCCTCTCCACATGTGCTCCTGGACAATCACCTGCATCTCTGGGATTGTGGTTGCAATCTGGATTTTAAAAGGACCCTCCAAGATCCTTAAGGAGCAAAACTGGTTTGTGAACCCCTGGGCGAAGAACTGAGAGTGATAAGAGACAGAAGAGCAGTGGCCTCAAATGAGAAAATCTTCTTAAAAACCTTAGACTCAATTCTCATTATTCATTATTAGGTATGTTCTTTCTATAAAGTTCCTGTAACACTGAACCAGCAAATACGAAACCTCTGCTCCTATAAACACAGAGCGTCTGGTCATAACATTTCCATCAAACAATAAAGACATAGCATTGTTTTACATGTGTTTTCCTTTAAAGGCATCTAGTTGAATTCCATATTGTCGGCACATTAACACTGAACTTACAGCCAGGAGTTCTACAATCCACGCCTGAATGAAGCTTACCGCACACACGTATCTTTCCTGAACGACAAATCACAGCCTTCTTGCACTTGGGAACGCGAGACGGCGTTTCTACACAAGGCGTGGGGGCCATTTTAAACTGTGAAATCACTAGCAAAGGGCCTAAAAATGCAAAAGACGTGGCACTTCAACAGACTGTGAGAAAAACACTTGTTTACAGTACAAGAGCTGAAACAAGAAGGCAGGGCCTTGCCTTGTTCCACCTCAGCTGGGAACATGCAGGTGAAATGACTCAGATTCTTCACAGCTTGGCACGGGCCCACAGATCACCATGGAAGCATGATGAGTACTGACACTGAGGTTACTAATAAGTTTCAGGCAAATCTGCACACACAGAATTCACAAATTTTAAGGATCCAGTATGTTATATATACATGTGTGTGTTTGAAATTTACAAAATACATTTCACAGGCAATATCTCATTTCATCCTACAATAACTCTGGAACTTAAATAGAGTATATGCTATTTTAACTCCCAACATTTGGATGGGAGAATGGAGGCCCACGGGCTCTGACACAACCCCAACTCTTGGGACTCCAAGGCCTCTGTGTTTTCCACCATACAGTAGGAAGAAGAAAACCCTGCTAAGGCTCTGTCAGACGCTAGAACTCTTCAGAAGTGGCGGGGGGTAGGGGATGCAGTAGAACACTGACAGCATGCTTACACCATAAGAAATCAGGGAGAGACACAGTAGACCCAGCCCCAAGCACAGAATGGGGCTTAATAACTACTTCCACAAACTGGGCAAGTGGCCATGTGCACTGAGGTTCATTTTGATGTGTTTCAGTCAGAGGCAAGCATGATTGGGGCCACTGGGTGAACTTCATTAGGCAATGAGGCAGAGAGAAAAGAAGGAGCAGTAACTGATCTAAAGATTAGAGATAAGGGTGGCAAACATGATATAAAATACGCAATTTGGTAAATAAGGTCATTATAAACTTGAGGGAGAAGATAAATCTTGAGACTTATCACATAAAATAGGAGGAGATTATTTACATACATAACACAACTTGCACAAGAGTCCAAAAATACTGAAGGAATATGGGTCAGGCCCATATTCAGGCACTGAAATCGACCCCCTAGTTCTGCCCCTTTCTAGCCATGAGACCTGCATAAGTTGATTTAACCTTTCTCAGACTCAGTTTACTGATCAGTGAAATGGGGGTGCAGTCCAGTTCAAGTTGACATACTTTAGCTTTATTTAGGGCAAGGAAATTCTGGTCTGGGAGGGAAGGCACACAACAGACCATTTTAAGGCAAACTGGTTAAGTGTTAGGATGCGGATGGGCACTTTAAAGGAGCATGATCTCAGAGCAGAGAGGAAGACAGAGAAATTATGCAGGAACAAGTCCCAGAATTGTAAAGTACAAGAGGAATGAGACAGCAAACCAAAGGGGAGGGCAGGTGTCACCTCAGAGAGGGAATAAATGAAGCTCAGAGGGGTAAGACATTATGATGGGTTCTGGGGACTGTGCCTAGGTAATACTGTTGAATCATGTGGTGAGGAGAGGGCTGCGGTAAAGGGGTGAGGGGTAAGTCTAGAGATGGAAAAACAGCAAGATTCTATACACGATTATCTGCTGGAATGTTTTAAGCAAGGGAGTGATATGGACAGATTTGTTCTTTCTCAAAGACTCCTCTGACAGTAGTGAGGAGGAAGAAATTGGGTGGACAAGTCTAGAGAAAGGTGAATCTCTAGTTAGAATAATCCAGGGAGATGCCTCATGAGTTCGTCTTGGAGAGCCCATGGGAAAATCAATGTCAAAGCACATTATAAACTGAGAACCAAACAAAAGTAAAACAGTAGTTTCCTTATGAAAACAGAGAATGTGCAAGGCAAAATAGAGTGGGAAGATAGGAAAACAAGAATGCAATTTTATTATATGGAGGAATGTGCTAGAAAGCAATGATAACATACAGGGAATACAAATCCATAGAGTTGGAAGGCTTTGAAGACAGCAAGAAGTTGACACTTGACCTGAAAAGTCAGGGGATACTCCTGAAGTTGAGGAGGAATGGCAGGGCATATACGGTGGGCAATTCTGCGAACTGGAGAGTCAGGAAAAGGCCGGAAGTCAGCAAAACAGTGTAACAATGCAGACACGACTTGCTCCGTTTCTACCAGGAAGATAAATTCATAAATCTTTAAAGTCCTAAATTCTAACGACTGTGTCCTCCATGATAAGAGAAAGAACAGAAAAGGAGAAGAGAAAAGCTAGATCCCTGAATAAACCAGAGAATTCTGAAACTGGAAAGGAATCTAAAGAGGCAGACTATGGTAGGTGGAATCACAAGATCCGGAGCCCAGCTGTCTAAATTTGAACCTTAGCTCTATCTCCCCCCTAGTTGCATGGAAGAGTTACTTAAATTCCCTTCCCTCAGTTTCTTCATGTGTAAAATCAGGATGATGATAATAATAATATTAATGGCTACTTCTCAGAGTTGTCTAACTCTTAATAAGGATTAAATAACTTAATACAACGTGCTTCAATTAATGCCTGATATACATTTAAGTACTCAATAAATGTTAGAATTCATTCATTCTATTTCCCATTTCAGAAATGGAAATGCTAAGTTCTAGAAAAGTTGACTCAGCTGACATACTAGAATTTTTCTACATCCTTCCTTGACCTGCATATTAACAGCAAAATCCTGGTAACTTTCCTCTCTGGGAGGCCTAAACATGAGCAGCATTAACTGGGATTGAAAAGGATCAGGGAAAGAAGAGAACTGATTTTAACTGACCAGACCACAGATCAGGAAACTACAGGGTCAAACAGTAACCTAACCTTTGCTTGGAAGGCAGGCCCTGAGGATGCGCAGACTCCATGGGGCACTGCCAAAGAAGGAAAGGAGGGGAGCACTGCTCACCCTTGGAAGGTTCACCAGGAAAGGGCTGAGCAGCAGGTGGGGAAGGCTGCAAAGTTACCTGAGCAAAGGGAAACAAGAAAGCACTTTGGAGCTCTGCTGGGTTCTGGGATTTTAGTTAGAGCAGCTGGCTCATTCCAGGGGTGCTGCTCTTGGCTTCCTCTCCTCCTCCAGCACTGCTCTCTCTCGGCGATGCAACTCATCTTCTGGCAGATGGCGGCCACTGTGGCAGTGGGAGTGGTTGTGGCTCTCCCGCCTCCTAGCTGTGGCAGGAGCAGTTGGCAAGATGAGCACACAAGGTCTGTCCACACGCAGGAGTATCACTATCTGTCAAATGTTTATTTATAAAGTCCCAAAGCAGAGAAAGTGCAGGGCAGCCATCCCTGGAGCCTGCCTGATTGAGATTCTGCTCCACAGGGACTCCTCTACTGATCAGAGACTGGGAAGTAGGAGCTCAGATGTGCTCATTTCACCTGTTACCCCCTCTTTGAGAATGAGAACCTTTCTGGTTGGCAAATAAAGAAGCCCACTGACAAAGAGCAACAAGTCTTCCAGAAGGGAGCGAAGATGAGAAACGAGAGGAACCACTGGAGGGAACAAAGATGAAAGGCTAATCCCCAGCCTGCCCAGACTCACTCCACAGGATAAACCCCAGCCAGGGTGGCATCCACCCTCCCCAGGCTTCAAGGTGCACTCAGAGAAGCCCGTCTGCCTCAGTGAGTGGTCTCAATCATGGGCTGTCACGGGCTGTAGCCTTCTGCTGGGTTTGCCCAATCTTGGGAAAAGACAGTTGCTGTGGTTCCTGTTTTGCACTTCCATGCCCTTAAAAGCAGTATTTGGGGGAAACTGGGTGGCTCAGTCGGTTGAGTGTCTGCCTTTGGCTCAAGTCGAAGATCCTGGAGTCTCTGGATCGAGTCCCACTTTGGGCTTCTCTCTGCCCCCCACCGTGCTCTCTCTCACTCTCTCTCAAATAAATAAATAAAATATTTTTTTAAAGAAAATAAAAAAGCAGTATCTGTCCCCTGAACCCAAGATTATTTGGCCTGAGGCCTAGGTTGCTATTTAGCATTTGGCAGATCCTTTCTCTACAGCCCATCATCCAGACCAGAGGCCAAGCAGGATGAGGATATATTCATCCCCTGATGAAGACCTTCATCCCTGCTCAGGGACTTCTACTGCCATGCCATCATCAAATGTCAGACATCCTGGATACTGAATCAAACATGAACTGAGTGGGGTTTTACCACGTCCTCTGAAAATTTACGATTTGAGTGAAAGATCTGTAGCTATATAATTAGCTCTCCTCTTAACCTACATCTTCCCTAGCACTTCACTGCCTCCACAGAATTATCATAGGAGGGATCTGTAAGCCACAAATTACTCTCTGATCCATTGTTGGGGATGGAAGAGATGTAGCTATCAAGAGGCTAGAATTTTTGCAGGAACCAAGTACTTGTATCAAATGACAATCCAGGGGAGAAGTAATGTGATCCATTTTTAAGGAAATAGCTTTGATGAAAATATGTAAAGGAAATAAACAGAGACACCAGGTTCAATTCCAATTACTTAAAGATTCATTAAGTATCCAACCAGGGCATTACTCAAGCTGTTAGCCCCCACAAGGGGTTTAGAGCATATGGTACCCAGGAGGAGAGGAAGAGATCTAATCAAAGGTGTGGGGGGGAGAACAGAAATTAAGGTAAACTCAAGAACAGAAGACATAGCATCTTCCTATACGAGGGGAACTGACAATCAGAAAACACACCTAAATAACAAGAGTTAAACAGTCTAATTCTGAACAAATAATAAGAACCAAGAACTAAGAGGATTACTTCCATTCAAAGTACCAATCAAGCATGTATACCTCCCTCCTCTTGCCACAGTTTCTGTTGAAATAACAAGAAGAAATGTATTTTTAATGAACAAAATCATAATAGTACTAGAAAACTCTTTTCCGGGCTGTATCAATCGATAATCCCACCCATTTTCTAACTGCTTCATATTCTCTCCAGCACTTGGTTTTAGCAGTCTTTCTCATGTTAACATTAAAAGTGTTTATTTCAGTTTGTATTCATAATTTTAATGAGATTGAACCCATTATTTTAGTGGGTTAGGCTGTCCTTCTTTTCCCTGTAGATTTTTAAGGTTTATATACACAAAATACATATACACATTCTGGGTAAGAGCTTTCTTGCTTTCTTTCTTTCTTTTTTAAAAGATTTTATTTATTTGACAGAGAGAAACACATCCAGAGAGGGAACACAAGCAGGGGGAGTGAGAGAGGAAGAAGCAGGCCTCCCGCCGAGCAGGGAGCCCGATGTGGGACTTGATCTGGGATCATGACCTGAGCCGAAGGCAGTCGCCTAACCAACTGAGCCACCCAGGTGCCCCTCCGGGTAAGAGCTTTCTGTCAGTTGAGATGGTTGCAAGTAACTTTCACTCTGTGCCTTCTCATTCTCTTAACGATGCCTTTTCTAGAAGTCAGCTATGTCTTCTGTTCTTGAGTTTACCTTAATTTCTGTTCTCCCCCCCACACCTTTGATTAGAATCTCTTCCTCTCCTCCTGGGTACCATATGCTCTAAACCCCTTGTGGGGGCTAACAGCTTGAGTAATGCCCTGGTTGGACACTTAATGAATCTTTAAGTAATTGGAATTGAACCTGGTGTCTCTGTTTATTTCCTTTACATATTTTCATCAAAGCTATTTCCTATACTTTTCTTTAATCAAAATATTTTATTTGATAATTTAGCATTACCTACGAAGTTACCTATGCATTTACCCTTTAACCCAATAATAACACTATACGCGCAAAAGTTTAAAAGATGTGCACACCTAGCTATACCCCGCAGAGCTATGGGAGATACTAAAACCCTGGGAACAACATAAAGCCACCGACAGGAAGTGGAGGAAGAAATTGTGCTACAACCACATAGTGAAATACTACTGGAACACAAGAAGCTGTGGAGTATTTTTATAAACTACTCAATATACTACAATTGCTAAGTTTGAAAAAGGAGAGTACATATGTGTGTGTGCATGTTTGTGTGTGTGTGTGAACACTTATTTTTTAACAAATGGCAAGATAAAACACAAACTAATAAAAAAAATGATTAGAGGAACAAAATAAAGTGAGGGGTCAGAGAAGAAAGCTACACCTTATGTTGTATATTTATCTTTGGATTCACGTTTGATAATTATAAAACAACTAAATAAATTATACAAATAAGATAAAAATAATCACGTAACCACAGAAAAAGAATTTATTTCATTTTAAAACAGTAATTTGACTGTAGATCTTTAGTGGGGGTGTATCCTAAAGATAAAAAAGAACTCAAAGAATATTAAACTATGTTAATAATGTATTATTAATAACATTGAGAACTAATATGCATACCTGTGGTTTTTATCTAAAAACGTGTGTGTGTGCGTGTGTGTGCATGTGCGCGCGCATGTGTGTGTTAGTAGCAGGACAAAGGAAAAAATTGAAAACAATACTCCAATAATTCAACTACTGGGTATTCACCCAAAGAAAATGAAACACCAACTGGAAAAGGTATATGCAGCCCTATGTTTACTGCAGCATTATTTACAATAGCCAAGACATCGAAGTAACCAAAATATCTATTGATACATGAATGGATAAAGATGTGGCAATGGAATATTATGCAGCCATAAAAAGATGAGAGTGTACCACTTGTAACAACGTGGATGGACCTAGAAGGTATTATGCTAAGTGAAATAAGTCAGACTGAGAAAGAAAAATACCATGTGATTTCACTCATTTGTGTAATCTAAAAAGCAAATGAATAAACCAACAAAAAGCGAATCAGAACCATAAATACAGAGAACAAACTGATGGGTGCCAGAGTTAAGGAGAGGAGGAAGGGCAAAACAGGTAAAGGGAGTAGGAGATACAGGCTTCCAATTACTGAAAGAATTAGTCATGGGAATAAAAGGCACAGTATACGGAACGTCATCAATAATATTGTAACAGTGTTGGATTAGGTGACAGGTGGCAGCTCTGATTATGGTAAGCGAAGCATAATGTATGGAGAAATTGAATTACTATGTTGTACACCCACAATGTAATATTTTGTGTCAACTCAGATAAGAAAACTAATTTTAAAATAATAAAATAAAATATAATAATGTTAATGTTACTAGGAACCAAGGCTTTTAGGTAAGAGAAAAAAATATATAATAAAATCAAAGAAGTCTAAAAACCTCTTACTCCCAGATGTTAACTGGAACTTCAATGTATTTCCTGTAAAAAAAAATTACAGCTACAGGTTCTACCCACTGAAGGGTATAGAAACAACAAACTAATCAAAATGATCATGTCTGGGACAGGAAAAAAAGCTGATTGTATATATGAGGAAGGAAATAAATAAGAACCTAGTAATACCCCTACTCCCAGAAGCAAGTCACCTACCTACCAATGTCAAAAGGACTCAGTTATCAAGTTGAAAGTATTGCTCTGGCCAAAAATGGGATAATTTGGACAAAAAAAAATCATAAACGTGATATAGTGAAACATTTCAAGGATCTTGAAAATCCATGAATTAATAGCACTTAAATCTCAGTAGCCAATACCAGAGACTTTTAGAGAAACAACTTATTATTCTGAAAACTGGTACAGAAAAGGATAGAATCAAGGATTAATCCTGCCTTTCCTGTATGAACTCTACTCAGATTCAGCAGTTGATTAAAGTGTGTTCTTTCAAGAAGAATTCATTTAACAAATGGACAAAGAAGATTTAAATATCCCCATTTCGCAACCTTTAATGAAGTAAAAGATCTAAGTAAATCATCCAATGGATCTAGGCTCCTAAATCCACAAAGTTAAAAGATGCTGGGGGATTTTTAAATGAATGTATCGAGCTAACCACTGAACTCTGTGATCAATACTAAAATCACAAAGAATAGAGACAAGCATATAGCATATTCCTTCTGCTAAAAAGAACACAACATCAACATTCTCTATAAAATATTGAAAGTGAATCTGGTCAAGCCTCTAACTGCTAATTTATAGGAAGTACAGGTATAAAAGAACATACTAAACCATACTGCAGGGTTGCAAAATTCAGAACAGAGGGAGCTCTGCAGGACAAAGAATCCAGTTACTTCCAGAAATAATGTGCAAAGGCAAGGGAGAGGAAGATCTACAGATTAAGAGACTTAAAGGCACTCAGGAGGGCCAGGGAGCATCCCTCCCCTGTGCAGACCAGCTACCTGGACCTCCTGCCTGGACCCCCTACCTGGTTGCTCTTCTCCTCCCCTCCCCCCCACAATCCTCACAGGATGCAGACCTGAGGAGTCACAGAAATGATGGTCTGGCTGCCCAAAGGGAGGGCATCATGGGATAACCCATGCCTTGATCACCTGATGAAGAGAAAACTTTCCAGTATTTAGTTTTCAGGAGTTGAAAACATACCAAAAAAGTATAAAGTGAACATAACTTAAAGATATAACAACAAACGCTGGAAAAAAAATTCTGACTAACTGTTTAAAAAAATGAAGAGATAATAAAGAAAATTTGAACATCAGGGCCCCTGGGTGGCTCAGTCATTGGGTGTGTGCCTTCCACTCAGGTCATGATCCTAGGGTCCCAGAATCAAACCCTGCATTGGGCTCCCTCCTCGGTGGGAAGCCTGCTTCTCCCACGTCCCCACTTGTGTTCCCTCTCTCTGTGTCTGTCTCTGTCCAATAAATAAAATCTTAAAAAGAATAAAAGAAAATATGAACATGGCTTGGGTATCTGAGTATACTAAGGAAGTACAGTAATTTTTAGGTGTGATAATGGTATGATGGCTATGTTTTTAAAAAGATCCTTCATCTAAGAAAAACTTATTGAAGTATTTATGGATGAAAGAGTACGATGCCTGAGCTCTGCTTCAAAAGAGCCCTGTGGGGGGTGGTGGTGGAGCTGGCTACAGACCAAAGGAAGTCGGTTCTGTGTGAATCACTGTTGAAGCAGCTGCATGTGGGGGGTTAATATGCCAGCCTCTCTACTTTTGCACGTCTGAAAATTAGTGTATTTTAGAGAAAGACTTTAATGGTTAGAATTTTTGTATCCTATGTAAGAAATACTTCCCTACCTGAAGGTTATGAAAATAGTTTTAATATTATCTTTTAAAAGTATTAATTTTGCCATTCAGATTTAGATTCACAAATCATACAGAATTATATTTTATCTATGATGTGAGATAGCGCCAAATTTTCACTTTTTTCCCTATCTAATTGATACCTAATTGATCCAGCGGCAATTACCCTTCTTTCATTGCTTTTGCAATGCCATCTACATTATAAATCAGTGGCTACACATGCCTGGTTATGTTTTTGGACTATATTGCTTCTCTGGTCCATTTGTCTTCTTTTTTTAAGGTTTATTTATTTATTTAAGAGAGAGAGGAGGGTGTGCCTGCGAGCAGGGGTGGGGCAGAGGGAAGGAAGGACAGAATCTCAAGCGGACTCCTCATTGAGCATGGAGGTCAAGGTGGGGCTCCATCTTGAGACCCATGAGATCATGACCTGAGCTGAAATCACAAGCTGGACACTTAACTGACTGAGCCACCCAGATGCCCCTTTTGTCTTATTCTTATGCCAATATTACATTCTCTTCATATCTAGACTGTTTCATAAGGCCGGATACCTGGCAAAGAAAATACTCTTACATGATTTTTAAAGAATGCCATGGATTCTCTTGGTCCTCTGCGTGATTTCATATACATTCTAGAATCAGCTTTTTAATTTCTCTGTAGAGATTTTTTTTAAATCTACTCTGATTTTGTACTAAAACGATCACTATTATTTCCTTACTTCTATTTTCTTTGGGTTTAATTTGATAATCTTTTCCTAACTTCTTGATGTGGCATTTTCTAGTTATTAAGGTTGTTAAATAAGTTCAGAGATTATTTTAATTATCTTAATTATTTAATCTCTTCCACATTTTCTTAGTAGTTATAGGATTTTATTGTTTTTAGGGTAAATAGTAAAACATGCCTTATCAGAGCATAAAGCATAATGTTTAATGTTAATTAGAACTTTATTCCCTTCCAAGATGATGTAAGGATCTTAGAGAAATTTCCCTACTCCTTACAATTTACATACTCTAGTTTTTTTGAGTATTTTAATTCTGTTTAATTGTTGTGTACAATAATTATTTATATTTGTTTATCTCATATTCTCTCTTTTTATTCTCTTTGATCCTAAACATCTCTTAAATCTAAAATCCAAAAGAATTTGATTAGTGAGAGATAAAACTGATCAATTCTTTTAGTTTCTGTCTAGAAAATTTTTCACTTTTATTCTTGAAGGATACTCTTGCTCAGTAGAGATATCTTGAGTGAGAGTAGTTTTATTTCACAACTTTGAAGATATGTTTTCACTGTGTTCTGTGTTCCAGTTTCCATTTTCTTATTGAAAAGCCAGCTCTTGGTCTAACTGTTGGTTCTTTGAAGAAAATGATCCATTTTTCTCTGAATGTTACTAAGAATTTCTCTTTGTCTTTTATATTCACTAGTATTTCCATCTTCAATAAAAATTTCTTTAAATTTTTCTTCCTTTGACATTTATGGGGCTTCATGGGGCTGTGACTTGATGCTGTTCATTAGTTTCAGAAGATTCTAGACCATTATCTTTTAAAATATTGTTTCTTTGACATTCCTTTCTCCTCTTTTACTGGGATTTCAAGTTTAAGTATTAAGACGTCTGGGCTATATTCTCCATTTTGGGAGTTTTTACCTACTCTCGTATGTTTTCCATCCTTTTAGTCTTTCTTTCTCAGTGCTCTATTCTGGATACTTATACTGACTTATAGTTTATTATTTTTATCAGCTACATCCAATCTGCTATTAAACCCATCCAATGAGTTCATTATTTCAGGCATTCTATTTTTTGGCTCCAGAATTTATATTTGGCTTTTTGTTTTAATCAAATCTGCCATTTCTTTTTTATACTGCTCAGATATTTGGCCACATTTTTAACCTTCTCTCCTATTTCTCTGAATATAATAAGCGTGCTTATTTTAATATTGGTCTGCATGTTCACTCAAATATCTGGAGCCCCTGGGAGTATATTTCTATTGTCCATTTTTTTCTCCCAGGTTTTATTCACACTATCTTATCTTGTGTCATGTTTCTAGTATTTTTGGTTATGTGCTGCACATTACAGCTTTTAAAAAGTAAAAATAATTAAGCACTGGAATAGTTTCTTTTCCAAAGAGAATTTCTATTTGTTTCTGGCAGTTTCAAATGTGAGACACCTGGAATGTGGGCAGCAGTTCCTATAAAAAGAAAACCTGCTCATTTCTAGCTTACCTAATTCACCTGTACCCATACACTTTAGTCTTTCCACATTTGATCCAAAGCAAGAGGCATTCACTAGGGCCTTATGTCAGTGAACTGTCCAGTGTCTGCCCCACTAAGTTCTCAACAACCCTGCTCAGCTTCTTAGCCTCTCAACAGGCTTTGCAGAAGTAGCAGCCATGTCTGGGGGTAAAAAGAGCATCAGACAGATTTGACTTTTCCATAGCTTCACCCAGGAATTCTTTGCTACCTTCTTGGTTCACTCATTTCATTAGGTAGACTCTTCTCCAGCTTTTCAAGTTATCCTCAGTGGGCCATCGGATTCGAAGTGCCAGTTCTACAAATACAGGGCTCTTTAAACTCATTCTTAAGTTTTACACCTCAACTACTACTGCTACCCCACAGTACAGCAGAGAGTTGTACAGTTCCACACTTATGATTACTGTCTCCAAAGTCTAAGCACGGGTAAGAGAAGGTGTCATCACAAAGTCAGGGGAACGTGGGAAACTTATGTCTCAGAAATTTCATGTCAGGAATGTAGAATGAGAAATGAGAAATAATGGTACTGGGCAAACAGTGAACAGAGGAACAAACATTTACTGTTCGTTCAAGGGAAGACAAATTGGCAGCTTACAGTTGGCAAAACCAGCAAGAGAAAAAAAAAAATTACTGCTGCTACTACGAAACTACAATTGGCAATCTCTTTTAACCAGAAAGTGTCTTTAAAAAACATTTCAAGTGAGGTCTTGACATTATGGGAGGAAAATCAGGAAACATCATTTTATAGCTATTTCTTGTAACTTGTATGTTCTCTCTTCCAGGAGCTTACCCTATAAATGTTAGCTAGAATCTCTGATGGAGGAGGATGGTCACACACAAACAGCCCTCCCCCAAAAAATCTCCACTCATATTGTACAATATGATGTAACACAAAAATGAGGTACCCAACTTCTGGAAAACAGGAGAGTATATTCATTACAACTGGCATTATCGACTTCTAAAAATAGAGCTGAACGTTTAGGATGTGTTTAAAAAAGTATCGGTATACAAAATGAAGATAAAATTTTTAAAGTTTTGTGAAAATACTGCCAATAGTTAGTGAAAAGAAAATAAAAACAGCCATTCTTACTAACAACTAAAAAGATAAAATGGGAATAAGCCCAACAAGAAATGTGAAAACCTCTGGGGCTGGGGATATCATTTGTACATTTGGCCCTGGATCAGGGACAGAACTGTATTAATTTGGGAAAATACCTTGTTGAGTCACTGGAAGAAGGGAAACCACGAGGGCAAGGGGAGTAAGAGAAAAAAAGAAATGACATACATGAACTGTGCTGCCTAATAAAGAAAGTGGCATTTGGGGATGGAAATGCCTGGTGAACAAGGCACGACAACCAAAGGGTTTTTAAATAACCTGAGTGTTTAAGGTTCAATTTTACATCCTCTCTGCCTTGTACCCAAGCCTCCCAAATCTACAAATACCTTCTGAGAGTAGACTGTATATGAGTGAGCACATGAATTTGAGTGTGAGCATGTATGTGTGTGTTTATAGGCCTGTGAGTCTGTGTTGGGGGCAGGGGGTGTAGATTAGAGAATGAGACTGACTTAACCACTGGTCACTGTCTATAGAATCCAGATGTTAAGGTAAGATGGCAAATGATTCACAGCAGCTCAGAGCCAGTGGTCACCATAAAAACAGTGATGCTGCAAAATAATTTATGGGGGACACTGAACTTCCAAAGTTGTAGAATTCTAATTTGTATGCCAACTTATTTAAATTTTTAAAGAAAAATGAGATATTAGGTAAAGTGAGGGCTATACTTACATGGGGGAAAAAATCTATAACTACCACTGAAATCAGACAACTGAAAGACAGAAAAGAGACTTGAAAGTAAAAACAAGCCAGTGTCCTGGATAAGGAAACAAACTGCTGAGGAGCAGTGTCTGTGGGGTGTGTGTGTGTGTGTGTGTGTGTGTGTGTGTGGTGTGGTGTGTCCATGCATGTGGATATATGTATAAATTAGGGAACAAGACCAAATTCTACACCCTAGTCAATGGGTATAGAACCTGGGAAGTCAAGTTTTAAAACAAGGAGTGTAACAAGAGACGAAGCATGGCATGACATAATGATAAAGGAATCAATCCAACAGGAGGACATAATTTGTAATTATGTATGCATACAACATGGGAGCACCTAAATACATAAAGCAAATAAATTAACAGACATAAAGAGAGAAATAACAGCAATAAAATTATGGTAAGTGATTTTAACATTTACATCAACACATATATCATCCACGCAGAAAATGAACAAGGAAACAGTGACTTTGAATGACACTTTAGACCAGGTGGACACAACAGGTATATACAGAATATTCCATCCAAAATAAACACAGCATACATTCTTTTCAGGGGCACATGAAACATTCTCCAAATAGATCACATGTTAGGCCACAAAATAAGCCTCAATAAATTTGAGAAGACTGAAATCATGCCATCTATCTTTTCTGACCACAAAAGTATAAAACTAGAAATTAGTCACACACACACACACATACACACTAACCCTAGAAAAAATACAAACATGTGTAAGATAAACAACATTGGCACTAAACAACCAATAGATCAATGAAGTAATTGAAGAAGAAATCAGAAAACACATGGAGACAAATGAAAATGAAAGCACAAGAGTCCAAAACCTTCAGGATGTAGTAAAAGCAGTTCTAAAGGGAAATATATAGCCATACAAGCCTGCCTCAGGAAATAAGAAAAAAACTCAAGTAAACAGTCTTACCTTACACCTAATGGAGCTAGAAAAAGGACAAACAAAACCCAAAATCAGTAGAAGGAAGGAAATAATAAAGATCAGAGAAGAAATAAATGAAATAGAGACTAAAACACACACACACACACACACACACACACACACACACACACATACACGAAAAAAATAAATTAATGGAACCAAGAGGTCATTCTTTAATCAGACTCAGCAACAGAAAAAGACCCAACTAAATAAAATGAAAGAAGAGAGAAATGAAAGAGAAGTAACAACCAAGAACACAAAAATACAAAGAATTATAAAAGACAACTACAAAAAAACTGTACACCAATAAAACTGGACAACCTAGAAGAAATGCATAAATTCTTAAAAATGTACAATCTTCCTGAAATGAATCAGGAAGAACAGAAAATGTGAGTAGACCAGTTATTAGTAACAAAATGGAATCAGTAATCAAACTCCCCCCTCCCAAAAAAAAAATCCAGCACTGCCTGGATACACAAGTGAATTTTACCAAACATTGAAAGAATTAATACTTATCCTCCTTAAACTATTCCAAAAAATAAAAGAGGAAGAAAAACTTCAAAAATATTCTCCAATGCCATGGGTGCCTGGCTGGTTCAGTCGGTAGAAGCCTATGACTCTTGATCTGGGGGTTGTAAATTCAAGCCCCACATGAAGTACAGAGACTACTTAAAAATAAAATCTTTAAAATATCTCTATCTCTGTATCTATAAACGTTAGATACAGATAGAGATACAAATATATTTCACAAGGCCAACATTACTCTGATACTAAAACCAGACAAAGAAGCCACACAAAAAAAGAAAAAACTGCAGGCCAATCTCCCTGTTTTACACAGATGCAAAAATCCTCAAAAAAAAAAAAAAAAAAAAGAATCCTCAACAAAATATTAGCAAACTGCATTCAACAATACATCACCACAATCAAGTGGATTTCATTCCAGGGATGCAACAATGGTTCCATATTTGCAAATCAATCACTGATACACCACATCAACAAAACAAAGGATAAAAACCATATGTTCATCTCAATAGAGGCCGACAAAATTTAACATTTGTTCATGATAAAAACTCTCAGCAATGTGGTTTTATAGGAAATAAACATCAACATAATAGAAGCCATATATGTATGACAAACCGACAGCTAACATCATACTCAATGGTGGAAAACTGAGACTTTTCCTCAAGACCATGAACAAGACAAGCATAGCCACTCTTGCCACTTTCATTCAACACAGTACTGGAAATCCTAGCTACAGTCATCAGACAAGAAAAGAAATAAGAGGCATCCATGTTGGTAAAGAAGAGGTTAAACTGTCACTACTTACAGATGACCTAATACTATACATAAAATATTTTAAAGACTTTATCAAAAAAACAACTAGAAGCCATAAGTGAATTCAATAAAGTTGCAGAATACAAAATTAATACCCAGAATTTGGTTGCATTTCTATACACTAATAACTAAGTATCAGAATGAGAACTTAAGAAAACGATTCCATTTATAATTGCCACAAAATAATAAAGTATTTAGGAATAAACTTAACCAAGGAACTAAAAGACCTGTACTTTGTAAACTATAAGACACTAATGAAAGAAATTGCAGATGACACAAATGGAAAGATATTCCATGCTCATGGACTGGAATTAATACCATTAAAATGTCCATACCCCCCAAAGTAATCTACAGATTCAGTGCAATACCTATAAAAATACCAACAGTATTGGGGTACCTGGGTGGCTCAGTTGGTTGAGCAACTCCCTTCAGCTCAGGTCATGAACCTAGAATCCCAGGGTTGAGTCCCATGCTGGGGGGTGGGGGGGGTCCCTGCTCAGTGGGGGAGTCTGCTTCTCCCTCTGACCCTCTCCTCTCTCATGCTCTCTCAAATAAAATCTTAAAAAAAATACCAACAGCATTTTTCACAGAAATAGAACAAAAAAAAATACTACCATGTGTATGAAATCACAAAAGACCTTGAATAGCCAAAGCATCTTGAAAAAGAAAAACAAAGCTTGAGGTATCACATTCTAGACTTTGAGATCTACTACAAAGCTGTAGTAATCAAAATGTATGGTACTGGCACAAAAACAGACACAGAGATCACTGGAACAGAATACAAAGCCAGAAAAAAACATACTTATACAGTTAATTAATCTATGGTAGTCTCTTCAATATGTGGTGCTGGGAAAACTGGAAAGCTATGTGCAAAAGAATAAAAGTGGTTCACTTTCCAATACCATGTATTCACAAAAATAAACTCAAAATGAAGTAAAGACCTACATGTGAGACCTGAAACCATAAAAATCCTAGAAGAGAACCATAGGCAGTAATTTCTCTGACATCAGCCAAAGCAATATTTGTCTAGCTAGGTCTCCTAAGACAAGGGAAATAAAAGCAAAACTAAACCATTGGGACTACATCAAAATAAAAAAAAAAATTGCACATCCAAGGAAATCATCAACAAATCAAAAAGGCAACCTGCCGAAGAAAAGAAGATATTTTCAAATGACATCTCTAATAAGGGGTTAATATCCCAAAAACAAAAACAAAACCTATGTAACTCAACACACACACACAAAAAAAAAAACCTGACTAAAAAATGGGCAGAGGACCTGAACAGACAATTTTTCCAAGGAAGACATGCAAATGGCCAAAAGTCACAGGAAAAAATGCTCAACATCAGTCATCAAAAGGGAAACGCAAATCAAGGTCATAATGAGATATCACCGTACACCTGTGAGAATGACTGAAATTAAAAAAGTAAAAAACAACACTTGGTGACAAAGTAAAGAAAAAGGAATCTTCATACACTGCTGGTGGAAATATACACTAATACAGCCACTATGAAAAACAGATGGAGGATCCCCCGAAAAATTAAAAACAGAAATGCCACATGATCCAATAATTCCACTACCAGGTATTTATCTCAAAGAAAATAAAAACAAAATTTGAAAAGACATGTGCACTCCTGTGTCTATTGATGCACTTTTTACAATAGCCATCAATAGAAGAATGGATAAGGATGGTGCGGGAGGTATACACACACACACACACACACACACACACACACAGAGAGGAATATTACTCTGTCATAAAAAAGAATGATATGGTGGCATTTGTGATAACATGGATGAACTTAGAAAGTATTAGGCTAAGTGAAATAAGACAGAGAAAGACAAATATCATATGTAGAATATAAAAAAAAATAAAAAAAACAGCAAATGAAAAGCACAGTCAGACCCATAAATAAAGAGAACAAACTGAGGTTTGCCTAAGGGAAGGGGAGTTGAGGATGGGCAAAATGGGTGAAGGGGACTGGGAGATATAGGATTCCAGTTTTGGAATGAGTAAATCACAGGAATAAAAGGCACAGCATAGAGAATACAGTCAGGAATATTGTAATGGCACTGCATGGTGACAGACAGTAACCACACGTGGGGAGCACAGCCTAGGGTCCAGATGCTGAATCTCCCTAATATAACATTACACGTCAACTGTACACAAACAAAATAATTTAAACAAACAAACTAGGCAGTCAAGGTAAATCTTTCCAAGTTAATTTGAAGGTTTAATGTATTCCCAAATCAACACCCCACTGTGTTTTTAAATATTTTGACAAAATGATTCCAAAGTTCATCTGGAATAGCTAAGAAAAGAGAAGAAGTAATGGCCTCACTAGATGTTAAAACATTTTAAAGCTAATCAGTGTGAGACTGGTATGAAAACAGATGCCAAATCTATGAAGGGGTACAACACTAGGAAACAGGAGCTCGTACGTATTGGAAAATCAGCATGCAATCACAAATGAGGGAGAAAAGGCAGAGGCACCCCGTAAATTGTGCAGGGACCAGTTTATTTTAGCCATTTTGGAAATAATCTATTCAATCTTACACCATGCTATCCAAATAAATTTCACAATGCTTAAAAAGTTAGAGGACAAATTAAAGAGAAGGAAATGTGGTTGAAAATTTGTCTGGAAAGGGCATTCTAGACTTATAAGAAATCTCTCCAAATCTTAAAATATTGACATATTTGAAAGCATAAAATACTAAACATTTTTGCATGTTAAACATTTCTGGAAAGTGGTCAAGAAACTACATAACATATGGGGGCGCCTGGGTGGCTCAGTCATTAAGCATCTACGTTCAGCTCAGGTCATGATCCCAGAGTCCCAGGATCAAGCACCACATCGGGCTCCCTGCTCAGTGGAAAGCCTGCTTCTCCCTATCCCACTCTCCCTGCTTGTGTTCCCTCTCTAGCTGTGCTTCTCTATCAAATAAATAAATAAAATCCTTAAAAAAAAAAAAAGGAACTACATATGAATATCTATATTAAATATAATGAAGTAGCGATATATCTAAAACACATATAAGTCAATGAGAAAATATTAACCTTGCCCCAGCTACTTCCCTAACCCCTAAGAGAAAAAGAATAAAGATTATAAACACAGGTTACAAGAGAAAATGCTAATTAAATATCTGCAAGACATTTACATGCTTATTAAGATGACAAACATGAAACTTCCAATAAAGTACCATCTTTGGCATACTGAAAAAAAAAAGTAATAGGATTTTTTTTAACTTTAATTTTATTTTTTCAGTGTTCCAAGATTCATTGCCCATGCCCCACACCCAGTGCTCCATGCAATAGGTGTCCTCACTACCCACCACCAGGCTCTCCCATCCCCCCACCCCCTCCCTCCAAGTCCCTCAGTTTGTTTCTGTGTCCAAAGTTTCTCACGTTTCGTTTCTCTCCCTGAATTACCCTACTTCCCATTTACTTTCCTTCTCCTACTGTCCTCTATATTACCCCTTATGCACAAGTAAGTGAAACCATGTGATACTTGACTTTCTCTACTTGGCTTATTTCACTCAGCATAATCTCTTCCAATCCAGTCCACGTTGCTACAAAAGTTGGATATTCATCCTTTCTGATGGAGGCATAGTATTCCATTTGGATATATAGACCACATCTTCTTTATCCATTCATCTGTTGAAGGGCACCTTGGCTCTTTCCACAGTTTGGAGATTGTGGCCATTGCTGCTATGAACGTTGGGGTGCATATAGCCCTTCTTTTCACTACATCTGTATCTTTGGGGTAAATGCCCAGTAGTGCAATTGCAGGGTCATAGGGTAGTTCTGGATCATAGGGTATCCACAAGATATTTTTAAACTGAGAATATCTTCAACAGGTGATGCTATAGTGAGACAAGCACCAAGTACACAGTTTGAGGACTCCTTGGTATTTTCAGAAAATAATTTTACATTGAATCGCATAGAAGGAACTTTAAGTTACAACCATTTTTAAACCCAGTAAATTTCACACTGGTAGAATTTATACCCAAGGAAACAATAAAATCCAAAGATGACTGCCACAGACCCTGGCACCTGTGTGATTATGCAGCACTGCTGCAGGTTCCCAAGCTAGAAATGTCTCCGTGTAACCCCAGAGAACGCCAGGGAGGAGCAGTGGCAGACATCCACACCAGCAAAAGACACAGGTTATGTTTTGAGTTTCTGATCTTCCGGCCAACCCATTCCCTCTCTCTGGACTAACTCCTGAGTCTCCTTGTCTTTCTGGCAAATTCTACCGTGTACTTGGAACACTCCCTCACCCTCTCTGCACACCTACCTGGGAAGAACTAGACCCCAGTCCTTCTGCAGTCCCACAGAGGACTGCATATCTTATTCGTGCCCCATCCCCCCCAATAATTAGGCTACCTCAGAAAAGGGACAAGGTTTTCTTTGCCCTTAGACTCTTGCCCAGTGCAGGAGCTCAAGAAAATATGTTCCAGCTGTATGCGAACCTGGAAGAGAGCTACAGGGCTTAAAGGGTAAATCTACTGCTTCAGCAGGCAATAGTTCTATAAGCACTTTTATTAATTTAATAAACCTGTATTAATGCCTTAGTATGATGTGATTCAAAGATTAACAGAGGCCCATTTTTGTCCTAGAGGGGCCAGCAGTCTGAAAGAACTCAGATTTGTAAAGAATTAATTATATCAGGTATGTACAAGATTCTTCTAGTCTGCAAAATTCTCCCTTCTGGGACTTTCAGTATCTTTTGCTGTTAATGATCCCAGAAACGGTATCTGAATAAAACACATGAAATACTCTAAAACCATCTTCCTTTTCTGAATAGAAGGTTTAAGGGTAGAGACACAAAAACAAAGGGTATTACCTTTTTTTTTTTTTAATTCCCCCTGACTAGTCAAGAAAAACTGAAGGATTCAAACGCAGTGAATTTTTGGAATGCATATGGAAATTCTTACTTTTTAAGAAAGAAAACCTGCAATGTGACCTATCCACGGAGAAGTACTGCTTTTGTCACTGTCCCTAATGCAGCACTTTTTCCCTAAGGAAAGCAGCACATACTAAGGTAGGTTCATATATCAGTGAAGCCAGGGAACAGGGAACCTTATGCCAATAAGAGAAGCATTTTACCAGCCAACCGAGATCCTCTGCACAATCCTATGAGGAAAGCAGGCAGAAAATATTAAAGGCCCAGCCCCTTTGCAGACACGGAACCAAGAGCTAGTATTTTGGTTAAGGTGACATCTGAGTGACAGCCAGGGGAAGGGCAAGCCCACCCAGCCTTGTCTCAACTTTGAGGTGCTGCCATTCCTTTAGCCCACTGCTGGATGACAAGTTTAAGTGGCAAAACATACCTAAGAACACAAACCTTGAGAGCAACAGGGTGACCTCGTCAAGGGGCCTCACATGAGCCAAGATTCCCAGGTGCTCAGAAGTCTATGAGAAAACCAAAGCATGACTCAAAGAAAAGAAATGGGGGCAGCAATCACTAGGGTGTAGTTAATACCCTCGTTGTGTTTGTTCCAGTCACACTGTCATCGTGAGCAAGGAGACCTGTTTCTCTGTTCTTCCTTCCCAGACTCTCCGCTTGGTCACAAGCTGTTCAGCAAGAGGCCGTCCCCATGATCAGTGAAGATTCTTCATATGTGTCATACTTGTGTGCCTCTTTGTCTAAATTACTAGTAGGTATTAACTTCTTTCTTCATCCAGAATCGCATCCATTGGTCGCCTTCACTTTCAGGAGTATCATCCCCAAAGCAAAGCAAGCATTTACAGTTAAATAACTGCCAGATGAATGCGCAAAATATGAAATGGCAAGGTAGTGCACACTGAGGGGAAAGAGACACTGAAAACCCTAAATTAAGCCAGAATCAAAGTATTCCAAGGGCCATGCGAGCTAAGTTGAGAACAGACCTCCTGTGACCGGCAGCTGAGTGCAGTCAAAGCACAGATCAAAGACCATGAAAAGACGGGCTCAGCCCGTTGCCGAGGAAGCTTCTTGGCTGCTTCCTTTCAGTGTTCACTTGATACCATGTCTAACTCTGCTCATTTTCAACCTAATCCCTTTCATAGGTAACACTCTGGAAATAAATTTTATATAGTACAAAAATGACCTCAATCGTACTCATATTGACCAGGGCTATCCAACCCGGCGCAGGCCTACGAGCCCAGAACATGAAAGGGAGTTTTAAAGTCCCCATACTTTTTGCCAAAAAGAGCATGAAGAGAGGTGAATTCACAACCATATGCAGCTCTTCAGAGGGTCCCCAAGATGGTCATTTATACTTTTAAATGATATTCTTAATGGTGAATACTTATAAAGCTCTCCTCACTCGATAGCTAGTCAAACAAAGAAATTAAAAGGAAACTTTCTCTTTGGGCAATAGCAAGAACAGCTTTCCCGAAAACCTTCCACTATACTACAAGAAAAATGTTATATGAATCATTAAAAACACGGTACAAGTATGTTATTTCTGTAACAGGTTATACCCATCAACATTTTTGCTGAAAACAATGCTAAGTAATATGTATACAGATCAATAAAGTAAGGCTAGATTACACACATCCACACACATACGCACACAGATACACACATACAAACACAATTCAAACAGGCTGAACTACTGAGATGCCAGGCCTTGCTGCAGAGAAAGGGGGAACCCTGGAAGGGAACATGAATACCCAAGGAGCACAAACCTGCTTTTAACGTAAGGACACGTACTGGTATCAAGAAACTTGGCGTTGGAAGAGACTCAGCTAGACGACCACAACAGAGCCAAGGGCAGACCCGAACAGAGAGGTGAGAATGTTATAAGACCATGCCCCTTTTGACTGGGGCCCCCCAACGGCTACAACTGCTGGGTAATTATGGACCAGAAATATCCACAGTACCTTTCTTCAAACCCCACCTCAGAGAACTTCAGGGAAGGCTGCGATGGAACCAACCGGATTGGAAAAAGAAAAATGAGAGAAAGAGAGAAGGAGGAAGTGAAGGAAGGAAAGCATGAAAGAGAGAAGGAAGGACAGGGACGTGACTGGAATAAAAGGAGGAGAGATGGTGCCTCAGAAATTGTACACATAGCTTGACAAAAATTCTGAATAACCTATTAGCACAACAAAGTCCAAAAGATATGTGAATGAGGATATATCCTCAACAAATTGGGTTTAAAATATGACAGTTTGTTTGGGGAGTGTGGGCAGCTCAGTTGGTTAAGTGTCCAATTCTTGATTTAGGTTCAGGCCATGACCTCAGGGTCATGAGACTAAGGTCCGCTTCGGGCTCTGGGTTCAGCATGAAGTCTGATTGGGATTCTTTCTCTCTCTTTCCCTCTGTCCACCCCCCCCCCCACTTGCTTTCTCTCGCTCTCTTAAATAAGTATTTTTTAAAAGTTAGGAGTGTTAGTTTAATGTGGCTTAATATTAAAAAATTAATCAACACAAATCACCATATTAACAGATACAAGTGGAAAAATCATATAATACTCTCAGTAAATGCAAAAAAAAAAAAAAATCCAAAAAGTTTAACATCCATTCATGATAGAAATTCATAGCAGACAGGAAAAATAATTTCTCCAAATTAGTAATATCCATGTGTAACAAATGTACAAGGGAATTAATAAGTAAAGATAAAACCTTGAGAAGTTGTCTTTGAGATTAGAAACTAGACTAAGATGCCCATTATCACCAGTTCTATTTAATATTGCATCCGGGAATTTTCAGCAACATGGTAATTAATGCAAGAAAAATAGAACACATAAGGATAGAAAAGAATAAAAGATAACATTTTCAGAGGATATGATTATGTATCTAGGAAATGTAAATGCATATATAATAAGTTATCAAAATTAATAAAAAGCTTATCAATTTGTTTAATGCAAAGTGAAAATGTAAAAATGAATTCCATTTTTATGCTCTAGCAACAAAAATTTGGAAAACTGAATTTTTAAATGTACCATTTAGACTACAATTAAAAATATGGCACATAGGGATATATTTGTATGTATATTAAAATATATAATTTAAAAATTAAATTATATAAGACATATAAATCAATATTAGGTTTCAGAACTTTCCCTATAGAGATACTTCCCTATCTCTACATTGTCCCATGTACTTCACTATCTCTGTATTGTTACAACAAAATTTCAGGGAAAATTCTGAAAAGTAATCTTGAGGTATATTTTAAAAGAAACAAATGGGGAAATAAATCTTGTTCATTAACTAAAAAAACCAAAATTACAAATATATCAATTTTCTCTAGATCAATTAATAAATTCCCTATAATCACAGTTAAAATCACTCTATGTCAAATCTCACTCTTAACAACACTGTCTCTGTCTCTCTCCTTCACATACACACATGCATGCACAGACACACAAATAGAGTTTTAGATGTGCTTTTTAGTTTCCTGCTATTAATTAAGCATTGTGGACAGACAAGGACTCCAAGGAACCTCAAGATGGCCTGTAGTATCAGACAATGGCTAAAGCAAACACACACAAAATATATCATTTGAAGAAAACATACTGCTGTAAGAATAATTTTTTAATTGTAATACTATCAATAAATCCTGAAAGTGAAGAGAAAGTACTTTATCTATGAAACAAGACAGTATGTTGCATGACATCAAAAGATTTTAAGACAGGAAACCAGCACTGGTTGTGAAGAATATAATGGTGTCAGTGGAAAACTCAACAGAGAGGCTGGAAGATAAGGTTTTAGCACAAAAGAGATTGAACATAGGAGAAGCAGAATAACAAAATTAGAGAACAAGTTTAGAAAGTCTCACATCTCATTAATAGGTTCTTCAGAAAGAGAATCATCATGGGGGCGCCTGGGTGACTCAGGTGCTTAACTGTCTGCCTTGGGCTCAGGTCATGATTCCAAGGTCCTAGGATGGAGCCCCACATGGAGTCCTGAGGCAGACTCCCTGCTCAGTGAGGTGTCAGCTTCTCCCTCTCGCCTTCCCCTTCACCCTGCTCATGTGTGCTCTCTCTCTCTCGCACTCCCTCTTGTCAACTAAAAAAATAGTCTTTTAAAAAAAATCATCTTAGAATATAAGAAAAATGTTCAGAAATAATGAACATGATATTCCACATTAAATGTGTCTCCTGGAGAGCTGGGAAGATGGTGGAAGGCCAGGTGACCCCATTTCGGGGAGTCCCCTGGAGTGAGCTCAATTCCTGCAAAAAACACTACAGGAACACTGTGAGCACCCATGAAATCAGCCTGAAATGTACTATTTCACACTTCTGGATCACTGCGGGGGACAAAGAGCATCAGCAAAGAGGTAGAGTGGAGTGAGTGATCAGAGGGAGATCCAAGACTAGGGGCACGGGGAAGGAAGCCCGCAGAGGTGATTCACGGGAAAACAATACCACAGCACGAAAATGCTGTGTTTGGGGAACTACAGCAGACTGCTATCTGATTCAAAGCAAACAGAAATGGAGTGCCTGAGGGGCAGCCAGGGAAATGGGGATATAGATCGGCAGAGAGAAAGTGAGCCTGTTGACTCGAAAGGGAACGCAGCAGAAACAGCAGTGCGGAGTCTATTTTTCCCGCCACTTTTTCCTTTTTTTTTTTTTTTTTTTTTTTTTTTTCCCTTTCCTCCAGTGCTT